>JADRCD010179188.1:0-26143 GCA_019843815.1 Montemys delectorum
GCCCTGGAGTGACTGTGGTTGGAACAGGCCTGTTAAACTGAGCTCATACACACTCTGAAGTTGAACGTAGTGCTCTGTCCTCGTTGTACAAGTCATAGATTTCTAGAAATTCTAAACAAATAAACTCCAGAAGCAGAAAGACACAGCCTAGTCCTTCTGTTCTTGGTGGTAAATGTCTACATCTCTATGTTTAAGTCTTGAAAAAACTATGAGTTAGCATCCATAGGGATCTCAGTCCAGTTCTATTGCTGACCCTAGAGGCTGGCTTGCGCCTGGCTTGTAGTTTCAAGTTCGGAGTTATATGTTCAATGCCTGTGCATACCTATGTTCTTCTGGGGAGAATCCAAAGCTTGTATTAGCTATTCGAAGAGGGTCATACTTAGGCCTTCTACTGCTGTGATGACTCACCAGGACCAAAAGCAAGTTGGGGAGGAAAAGATTTATTTGACTTACACTTGCATATCACTGAAGGAGGTCAGGACAGACTCCCGAACAGGGCAGCAGCCTGAGATAGAGACCATGGAGGGGCACTGCTTTGCTCTCATGGCTTGCTCAGCCTGCTTTCTTATAGAACCCAGGACTGCCAGCTCAGGGATGGCACCATCTACAATGAACTGGGCCCTCCCCATCAATCATGAATTAAAAAAAAAAACCTACAGGATTGCTTACAGTCCAATTTTACAGAGGCATTTTCTCAATTGAGGTGTTCCCATCTCTCAAATAACTCTAGCCTGTGTCAAGTTGACCTTAAACTAGCCAGCACACTTCAGGATACCAAAACAGTAATGAACTACCACCAGGCTGGGCAGCTGTGGGGCACACAAGTCCCCCACAAGGGAGGTGGCTGATACATTGTAGCAGCTAGGTCTCCAGCTGGGACTTCTAAGGGAGCAGATTCCTGGGATGGTGATCCTTCAACACCTCGTTTTTTTGTTAAGTGTTCCTGTACTTCTAAATGGAATGCTTCAGCCAAGCTTGGACTTGTGCCCTCAGAAAACCACTAATGAAACGTTAAATAGACAGGGAGGCCCAGTTCATGCCAGACCTCTGGGTCAGCAGGAGGCTGAGACTCTTAGGTCCCTAAGAAGATTTAATAGGTAGTGACAAGGCTAGTCCTGGTGACAACAACTCATTGAGCTCACAGAGGCTCTAGGTTTTGGGAGTTGTGTCTAGAGGTCCGGGAACCTCAGGAAGCTTGCCACTGTTCGGCTGACATCAAGCCTAGAATATTTCCCAGACCAGAGGCCCCATCAGGCCTTACAGGCCACTGCTTCCCTGGATGCTCCTTCTGTTTCCAAACTATAGAAAGAAAGAAAGGATCCTCCTCCTTTTTCTGATATCCACATCCCTTTTCTGACCAGGAAACAGACTCAGAGGCATTGGTGTGATACATGCAGGAATAACTCGGCCACTCGGATTTCAGCATCTCTCAGGTGAATGCTTCTCATCACTTCTTTCTGCTAGTCTACCTCTCAGAACACTGGGAACACAGACACACACCACTGAGGCGTACACAGCTCAACAAAGACAGAATCCCAGGGAACAGCTCCGACGCCCCCAAAGCACTCTTTCCTGGAGGCCCTGTTTATTCAAGCAGGATGCTAGACTCAAAGAGCAAAACTCTACACAAGACATCATTAACATACTTTCAACTGGCCAGCCCTACACCGCTCAAGTTCATAAGGCCAGGCAGGCCCCTGGGCTCTACTGAGCCACTAGGATCCACTCATTATAGACCCTGGCAAATTAAGTCTCTGAAGACAGAGAACCCTAACACCAGATTGAGGTGTGTGTGTGCCATGGACACTGTAAGCTTTTAGTGGGAGGCAGAGGTTGGCAGGAGAGCTGCCTGTGGCTCAGGCCTGTGCTAATGTAAATGCTGAAGAGAAGGTAGAGCCAACACGAGGACCATTGCCTGCCTTGCCCAAATCACAGGTCTCATGGAGATGCCCTGGTGTCCTTCTCTGTGAGGAACACAGGAAAGGCTTCAGGTCACATGAAAGACACACCGCTCACCCAAGAAAAATCTCGCCTTCGCTGTATCTGCAACCTCTCCATCATTTAAGAGCACACCAATTCCTGCTGTCTTCAAGGCTCGTGAATGAAAAAAATCCTTTTCCCATTACTGAGCTCAGTAAAGCTCGGAATTTTCACATGAAAATCTCATTAGGGAACCAAGAAAAGCAGAAAACAATACAAAGCACACAGAACATGGCAAGTCTGTAATGGAACACTGGCAGGATGGCCTTGCTCTGTGATCGATCTTAAGCCTCACACCTAGACTAGTAACAGAGCATATGCCCTCCCTTTTCTCACCAGCTCCATGTGTTTTCCATTCTGTAGCCCTTTCTGCTGGGCTCTGTTCACTCCCCTGAAGGGCATCTCTGGACTCCAGGGGAGAGCCCTCCAGAACTCAACCCAGGGTTTCCCAGTATTGAAAACTCTTCAATTTACATATCCAGTAAATGGGATGACATCTGTGTCACCAAGGAGAGAAGGTGGCTACTCTCTCTGGGCAGCAGGGGACTCTGTATAAGTTTAAAACCAAAGGTTTCTCCCTGGGGCATCTCACATTTATCCTGCCTCTTCCCTACGCATCAAGACTGCAAAACGTTTTATTTTATTAGCCACAATTAATTCTAATATTGTATTCATCATGGCCAAGGCCAGGTTCATCCCATGAAATAGGAGGTGCTATTTGCATCCACACCACAGCAGCCTTATCAGGAGCAGGGAGATACTAACACTGGCCTGAAGGGCCCCAGCTTCCAACCTGGACTACTGCTGGCTAACCACACCCTTGAATTCTTGGAGAATTGGGTAGCCTTCCTCCCAGTCTCCCTTCTTAGTCAAATCCAGAGAGGCAGTCATTCTCCAAAGGGCTGTGGACAACAGAACGCTAAATCATCTGCCCTAGTAGGCAAGAAAATCGGTACCCAAAAGGATTTAAACATGGGAGAACAGGGAACTGAGTAGCGTTGGAGCATCTGTTCCGGGCATTTGACATGCATCACTGAATTCTATAACAACCCTGAAAAATAAAGAGCTCCTCTCCTCTCACACAAGCCAGAAACAGGCTCATAGAAGTTGAGCAGTTTGCTCTGGACCATGGAAGGGGTTAGGGGTGAAATCTGGGCCATCAGAATCCAAAGCTCTTCCCTCTAAGAGCCTGCTCAAGAGTACACAGCCACACAGATACATAAGCAGGACAGCAGCAGTCGCCCCTGTACACAGGCCAGCTGTGGGGTACATGACTTTCTCTGGAGGAGACACAGAGGGTCCAGACCAAGACAGGCCCATTGTCCTTAGCCAGAGCTAGTGATCAGCCCACGCTGCTTGTCCCTCCTCATCTCAGCCAGTGTTCACTTAAAGAGGCCTCGTCAGCCAGGCCGGATTTCCAGTGTCTGTCAGGCAGCTCCTGCTACAGCACTGGGCCTTGCTGCTTTCAATAAGTCCAGGTTTCTGTGGAAGCTGAAGTTGCAGTCTAAGCGTCTCGTTAGGAAGTGGGGCCCTGCAATGCATGAACTGGTAATTCAAGAGACGCTTTTGGGGTGAGCTTCGGCTGAGGGCTAGATTTACCAAAGTGCATATGATAACTAGTGATCGACCAAGGCCACAGATTCTTAGAAATGTAGATTGTCTCAGGAATCCAGATAATATCACAAAGGTCAGTGTCCCTTAAGAAACTCCCTGTAGGGCTGGCGAGATGGCTCAGCGGTTAAGAGCACTGATTGCTCTTCCAGAGGTCCTGAGTTCAAATCCCAGCAACCAGATGGTGGCTCACAACCATCCCTAATGATGACCTCTTCTAGTGTGTCTGAAGACAGCTACAGTGTACTTACATATAATAAATAAATAAATAAATAAATCTTTAAAAAAAAAAGAAAAGAAACTCCCTGTAGTTGCTACATTCTACTGAATGTTCCTATAAAGCAACCCCCAAGACTTTGAGCCAGTGTGCTCACATGGAAGGGCTGGTACTCAAGCTGAAGGTGGAAGATTGTAACAAAGCGCTTGCTCCAGTGGATCCCAGACACTCCCTCCAACCTGAGCTCAAATCATTCTGTACAAAGAACAATGCAAAAAAAAGTAACAAAAGATTCTTACTTTTAAAAACATAAATCCCTAGGAGATATAAAACTACCCAAAGAAGAATTCCCAGTCAGGAACGATTGGGAATGCTGGATTGGGAAGGAAAGAAAAAAATAGTCTTGGCCAACAAGTGGTCTCTCAGAAATCTATTACAGCAAACAGAATCATCCGAGGTCCTGGGAAATTGGATACTTTTCTTCCTACTGATGACAAGACCTGATTAATGCACCCAGAGAGCTGGCAGGGCCCCTGTAGCTTCCCTAGGAGAGACTGAAGTGCATTTTCGAATTTTCCTAATGAACACACGGCTTTTTAAAAGAAAATTAGAGAAATTAAGTTGTATGGATGCGCAAAGGCTAATTATCAAATGGAAAGAGTGACTGTAGTAACTATAAAAAGCCTGTAAGTATTAGTCAGAAATAATTCATGTATTTCCTTGTCTCTCTCTCTCCTTTGGTTCCTATCATGGATCCTTTTATAAGCCAGAGTCTGGGGAAGTGTTGGCTTTACAATGATGATCTGAGTTCTTCAGGAAATATGATGAAAACACCCTCTGGCTTTCCTCACTTTAGAACTGAACTTGAAAACCAGAGGAGCATGCTCAGTTCTACGTGGCAGGCCTGGGAACTCGATGGACTGGACTGGGGTTGAGCCAGGCAGCTCTGCAAAGCTCTTTGAGGGTATGGAGGTTTGTTCCCTAGGTCTGGGCTACCCAATATGGCAGCCACAGCTCAGAAGGCTACCAAGCACCTGACAGGCAGTGGCTAGTGTTACTGAAGAAATGAATTGTAATTTATATTTAATTTTAATTAATTTGAACTTAAACGAGCACACGTGAGTAGAGACGCATCCTCTATGCTGACACCCAGAGTGGCTTTTTTCATAGGAAAAAGGGATTTACTTCCTTCAAACTTCATTAGCCTGAAAAAGGAGAAGCTTTTTACTAAGCTGAGCTCACGCTTGTGAGTCTCTCCTTTGCCTTAACGTCAAGTATCTAAAAGGGTTGTCTGCACGCCAATGTCTCCTAAGACTCAACCTGGCCACCCTGGAGCCATTCATGCGGCATTCCTTTTTAACTGTTCTAAGACCCCAGTGACTACCTAGTCTGAGAGCCAGTGGCTCTCTGGGCCACCTCTGGTATCCCTGAGCTCCTTCTCCTTGTTCTCTCCTCCCTCTTGGCCTCCTGAGCATCTCCTTGGTGTTCTGTCTCTCTGTGGCACTAGGGAGCCTTCTATGAAGTTACACATTCTCAGAAGATCAACACTGGGTCCCCAAGTCCTCTTATTTCACATTTTTGCCCCACCCCACCCCACTATCTCTCAGAACACCACACACAGTAGTCCTTTGGGGAGACCCCCAACCGAAGCATTCTCTAAAGCTGAGCTTTCACAGCGCCTCTGCTCGTAAGGCCTTCCAGCCTAGCCTCTTCTGCTTTGTGCCTGTGATGGCTAATCTTGTCAAGGGGGCACACCTAGAAAGAGGGAACCTCAACTGAAGACCTTCCTCCATCAGATGGGCTTGTGACCATTGGTTTGTAGGGCATTTTCTTGGGAGCTAATGTTGGGGGGTGGGGTCTAGCCCCCTGTAGGAGGGACCAAGAGCCTATATGTAAGCTATATAAGAAAGGCAGATAATTGAGAGCCAGGAAGTAAGCCAGTAAGCAGCACTCCTCTGTGGTCTCTGGTTTGGTTCCTGCCTACAGGTTCCTGTTTGAGTTCCTACCCTGACTTCCCACAGTGATGGGCTGTGACCTGGAAGTCTAAGCCAATTCACTTTGGTCATGTTTATCACAGCAGCTGAAAGCAAACTAGAAGTTTCCAATGTATTTTTTTTTCCCCACAAAGCCTATCAAAGGGTATCAAGATTATGGGGAAATTTTATCTTTCTTCCCCACGCAACTTTTAAGACAGGGATGTATCTCACTCATCTTTGGTTCCTGTGAGTAAAACAATCCTATTCAGGGTGGGTGCTCAATGACTTTCCCCAAAAGTCAAATACCAGCCAAAATGAGACTCTTTCCTCTATGGATCACAGAACAATCATACATAAAGTGACCCTCTGTCCCAGCTAGCTCAGGCCCCCGGGTACACCAGTGTCCTGGTGATCTATTTAGTTCTTACAGGTCTCACATTTAAGGGTTAAACTATATATAATTGCCGTAACTATAAGGCTTGGGCACGTGGAGTCTTTTATGGAAAAAATCTTAAAAGAGATGATCCATTGATGATGAAGAGATTAAAAATACGACTGCCTGGAAGTACAGAAAGGGACATGGGACCTTCTCGCTGTTTGTCTAGCAATGAGCTTCCAGGAATCTATGATTTCTAGAGGTATTTTTGAGATACTTTTAAAAAATAAAAAAATATCATCCACTTTAACTTCCTCAGCCTGGGAACTGGAGGCACCACAAGGCACAAGGCGGTTTTCTGTGTTCACACCGATAATGAAAAAGAAGAGCAGAAGCTAGACACAGACTGGAGCTTGCCCAGCAAGCACAGAAGGAACAACATAATGCAGGCCCCCCACATAAGAGTTAAAGAGAACAGTGGCTGGTAGCCCAGAGGCAGAATGAACACAGAGAATACTGCCTCCCAGAGGCTGGCGACGGGAGGCTTGCTCCCTTTCTCTCTCTTTTAAAACCTGTCAATGGAAAGAAAAACATGTATGTATGGCCCTAATGCATGGCCAGCCAGCAGGCTGTCTGCAGAAGCCTTTGCCAACAAAAGGAGGAAAAGCCAGGGAACATCCCTGACAACCCTCAAAGCTTATCAGGTTAAACATGGCAGTTATGAAGTGAAATCTGCCAATCATTATTTCAAAAGGCCAGTCTCCTTCATTCATGGAGGGCAAGCTAGCAATCTCTTTACGCACAATTTAGACAGTTTGCTTCTCCTAATCATCATGCTCCCTGATTCTGCTTCGGATGTCCCCAGCTTTTTGGAGGTGTAATTACTACTACATAGACTGAGGTTTATATCTCGACGTTCTGGTATCATTTTCACTGTGAGGCAATTTTTACAATCAAGGCAAGTCTCATATGCACGGCTCGCACACGTGTACTGTTTGTTGTGTGTATGGCAGAAGCAATATTTATTCACAGAACATTTCAAGTATGTGCTTTCATTACCCGTAGTTGCTATTCTACATACTTGTTTTCTGGAACTTTTCATCTTATAATTGAAGCTGCATTCCCTGGCTGGCCTAGAATATACTACGCAGCCCAGGCTGCCCTCAAACTCACAGAGATTGCCTCCTTCTGCTCTGAAGTGCTAGGATTAATTGTGTATGCCAACATGTCCAGCTATAGGTGAATTCTAATAAGACCCAAGAAACCGGCTCCCTGACTTATACTGTGGTGGAGGCTCAATTCTCTGAGGATACAGAACAGACTTCTGAAAATGGCTTTCAAGACCCTCTTGTTCTAGCCCCTGTCATTAGCTTTCAAAGGCTATCATCAATTTGTTTCCGTTCCTTAAGGCTGCTGGTCTCCTCCTGGCTTGGAAGCCCTTAAATAGGATCCTCCAGGCACATGTAAGAGCTTTCAACCATTCTCTCTGCCTTAGGAGTTACCTCTAGGATTTGCCTACTTTGGAGGCCTTCCTGGAGGAGCAGGCAGTAGGTAGAGCCTCCCCTAGGTTAGATTGCTTGGTTAACCTTGAAAGATAAACAGGAGCTTCTCATGTAAATAAGGAGGCCCCAAGAGTTCCAGGCAGAAGAGTTTGCATGTGGTAGAGTGAAAATACATGAACAAGAGCAACATGATGTGCTTGCTCCACTACAGGTAGTTATGCAGAATTGGTTAGAAGAAAGCTGGGGAACAGGGTTTCTAAGAGATAAAGAGGGAAAAAGGAGCCAGATTCTGATCGGAGCCTCTTGACTCCATATATGGAATCAATTAGGGGAATTAAAAAAAATTATGTCAAGATCTATGCTCCACCCAGGTATATATATTTGATGATTCTATATTGGTGCATGTTTGCTGTAGGGGCATATATATTTGTGTATGTGTGCATGTGTATAGATGTGCATGAGAGTAGCATTTTCCAGTTTTCATAGTATAACGATTTCTACCACGGTCAGCTTCAACCTATCAATGATCAGTTACTGAGGGAGAGTCCAGAGGGATGTGTGGTAATAGCACACTATAATATTCCCTCTCTACTGAGTCAAATCAATGCAAATAACGTTAGCAGCACAGTCAATAATAAAATATAATAAACCAATTAGGAAATGGTGACTTTAGAACATTATTACCTTTGTCTTTAATATTATTTATTATCCTATACATTTACATGATTTTTACGTCTTTGTGTAAAATTTATTAAACGTCTTTACGTATTAACATCAGACTCCAGCTATAGTTCCCAGGGAGACTGTATTGTGCTCTAGGGACTGAGACACAGCAGATGGGTGGGACTTCTGTTCTGAAATGGGTTGGGTGGGCAGGAGAACATCTCTGATGTTCACATGGTCTTGCAAGAGCTTCTTAAGGCCAGTCTTAGCACCTGGGTCCCAGGGCACACTTTGATGGCCTGCACACCTTATCTGAACAGGATACTGTACAGGCAGCGTTAGTATAGCACTGAACGGGTCGATACGGCGGATCACTAGGTCATCTACATGGACTATTTATCAGTCCGTAGAGTTTCCCAGATACAACAGCCTTTTAGTCCTTGGCTGAACTCCCTATGATAAACCACAGGGCACCATGACAATTCCTCGGGACAGCAGGCGGGCCTAGTGTTAACCTGGGCAACGACACAGAGACCTCTTATGGTCTCCCTTCATCTCTACTCTGTCCTCATGGAAAACAAACCACTTCTGGACTACCTTAATCAATTCCCAGCTCCACCAACCCATCTCAGCGAGCACATTCTGCATCCTAGAGCCTGAAAGGATGTTTACTGCCCAGGTCATCATAGCCATCTTCAGCTAACTCCTATGTGGGAAACCCACCAAGTCAGCTTTGGAAATGCTATTAGCAAACCAATTTCCTCTTCCTGGAAATTTGCATCAACCATCTTGCCACTGTGCACTGCCAAAAGGAAAGCTATATAATTTAATTTTATCAATGGCTGTATTTAACAACCCATCTGCCTGAGTCCCGAAACTTTAATCATTCAGCTGTCTCAGGACATTCTGGGCTAGCTCCAACTCTGTTACACATTGTGAGCTCAACCCCATTGTAACTATGCGGAATCGCCAGGGGTGAGGCACAGGCATTGGTAATTTTTAAAAGATCCTAGGTGGTTGAAATGTGCACCATGGGCCAGCACCACTGATGCCGAAGCACCATTGAACGTTGCATAGTCACAGAATGGGCAGCTGAGGTTGCTGACAGGTTTAGCACTTGAGCAGCAGCAAGATCACCCAGCATATGCTGCAGCAGAGTGACTTTAGCTTCTCTGACATTTGGGTTGACCAAGGAGGCAGGGGGACTAGTAGGATCAGTAGCAGGTGTGCAGGTAAAGGAGGTCCCTGAAGTTGGACATTCCAGGGAGGGCGGGGAAGAAGGGAGGGAAGATAGGCTCACTGCTGTACAAGGAAAGGCTGCAAGCTCTGATTTTCTGTTGCTGACCACTGAAGACTGAGAGAAGTGGTTTCTGAAGGGCCCACCCCCAACAGCCCTTCTGAAATAGACCATGAGGTTCATTTGCTAAGAGAGGGAGGCGGGAAATAGGATGGGGTACTCAAGAGAACAGTGCTTTGTCCCTGCCTTACTTCAGGGAGCCAGTGTGGAGTCTGGGCAGGCTACCTCCCCATCTACAGAGGGAGGCAGTTTAAGAGAATCCTGGATCCTTATCCAGCCTGGAGACTGGTTTCCTCTTCTGGCTCTTGCTAATGTTTCCCTTTTCCCTTTTCTTTTCTTTCTCTTTTCTTTTCTTTGTTTCTTTCTTCCTTCTTTTCTTTCTTTCTTTTCTTTTTTTTTTTTTTTTTTTTTTTTTTTTTCTTTTCTGGATTTTTTCTCTGTGTAGCCCTGGCTGTCCTGGAACTCACTCTGTAGACCAGGCTGGCTTCAAACTCAGAAATCCGTCTGCCTCTGCCTCCCAAGTGCTGGGATTAAAGGCGTGCGCCACCACCGCACGGCCTCTTTCTTTTTCTCTCTCCTCTCCTCTCCTCTTCCTCACCTCCCTAGTGACTCCTACCACAGGCGACTGCAGGCAGCAGGCGCCTTTGCCCTGGGAATCCACACTACATTTGTGTCTGTTTTCAGACGATGGAAGCAATTTCTTTCCTTGAGGATGGAGCTGTTTCTCTGTCTCTCTTGGCAGTTGGCTCCCAACCTCTAAAAGTGGATGTTTTCAGGCCCTTCCCAAAGGGCACCAAGCAGGACTTACTAAAGCTCCATGGGACTCAGACATACCTTGTGGGTAATCGCCGTTGGAACAAATCCTGCAAACTGAAAGGGATTTGCTAAGCCTAGCAATGGGTTCTGTTTAGATCCGGAGATCCCGGAAATGTGCTATCTGGCTTGGATGGCTCCCATTGACAAGGGTGATTTTTCTATCCCCTGCTTACTCTGATCAGGGAGGGAAACTGCACAACTGAGCACCACCAAAACAAAACAAAACTGCTGTGCTTGGTTCTGCAGCACATATACTAAAGCTGGAAGAAGACCCAGATACACACATGGTCCCGTGCAAGGATGCCATGCATGCATGTGAAGCAATCTATATTCTTAGTATCTAATTCTTCTAAAAACGTTGTAGGAGCCCGAGGGTCATATTGCAGAGCTATCTTAAGTACTGAGCAAAATACAGAAGGTGCTGAGAAAAAGGCAACAGATGGGTCCAGAACATAAAAACGTGAGGCTGGGCTTGGAGGTATTTGTGACGACATACTATCTCTTTGGGGAAGTTCTTGATCCCCAGTGATTCTATTGGGAAATCAAGGGAGACTACAACCATGACTGCCTGAGGAGAAAGGGATTGTAGGCAAGATGGAAGAAGCAGACCAAACAGGTTTTGTCGCAGCATTTTCTCTGTCCAATCACATTAGGGCAGTGACAGGCCTGTGATTGGACAGGAGTAGGGAGGCGGAGCTACACGTTTAAGAGTGAGAGAGGTCGGAGGGGAGAGGGAAGTCAACTTGGAGGCAGAGGAACAGGAAAATGATCCAGACCCCCTGTGGTTTTAAACAGCCACAAGTAGCTAAGGTTTTCACAAGGTTAGAATAATAGGGTTAAAACATTATCTTTACCATTTGGCTCTGAAATTATTGTATTGGCATCCTGTAAATTGTGATCTTATTGACATATAAACCTGATTGGTTAATTAAGCCTTAAGAGTCGTGTTTCTACCACGTAACTAAGCGCTAGATGACTGATTGTGGGGTGTGTGGGGCTTTGCATGTAAGCGAGATGATCTTGCTAGCTGGGAGAGAATAGCAGGGCCCTGCAGGGACATAGTGTTGTGCCTGGCCAGTACCAGCACTAGAGCAGGAACACGGACCGGCGGGGCAGGAGACTTTTCCCGGTGATCTTTTTTTTCCCGAGACAGGGTTTCTCTGTGTAGCCTTGGCTGTCCTGGAACTCACTCTGTAGACCAGGCTGGCCTTGAACTTAGAAATCCGCCTGCCTCTGCCTCCCAAGTGCTGGGATTAAAGGCGTGCGCCACCACCGCCTGGCCAGGGGTGATCTTTTTTATTATTTCCCCACAACAAGATTTTAGAACAGCAAGGAGGAAATGCAACCTCCCATCAGACTGGGCATGGCCTGTAGTGGAGTTTGCTCCCTTACAAAGGCAGGTTTTGATGCAGCCATTGCTGAACTTGAAACATCAAGTGAAGAGTCATACAAAAAGCACCAGAGGAGCACAGCTCTCGGGAGATAACTTGGCTGTGGACATTGGATGCCCGCAGAGGCGGGAGCAGGGAGATGAGGGCATTAACCATCCTTCTGCCTTTCATCTGGTCATCCTAAAATTTACACAGTAGAATATCCTCTGAGCTGTGCCACACACGGTTTTTGTTTATAATTTATGACAGTTATTTTTTATGATTCATGACAGGTTCCATTACTTCTATTTAAATTTCTATATTTCTCATGAGGCTTTCATGTTTATGGTCAAGGGAGTGGGGCCAGCAAACGTTTAGAAAGTTACCGATTTCATTTTGAGCGGCCAATCTGGGGCTATGGAATTTTTACCCAAGTTATAAACATTTGGCCTGACACCTTTGCATTTCTTGAGATAGGGTCTTACTATGTAGCCCTGGCTGGCCTGGAACTTGCTGTATAGACCAGGTTGTCCTGGAACACTGAGAGATCTTCCTGTTTGGGTCTCCGAAGTGCTTGGGTTAAAGACATGTGTCTCCATGCAGCTGGTATAACACTTGATGTATACGGGGTCTGTGTAGTTGTTTGATCTAATAGGAAATAAAAGGACCCACCGGCTCAGCCACTGGAGTAGTTACTGCAGACACTTTAAGGTTTAAAGCATTTACAGGGTTGTGACACAGACAGATGCCCCAGGGACCCATGCTGGAACCAGGCATTTCTGTGACTGGTCCATCTACCTGGACACACCTTTCCCACCGCTGCAGATGTGACCTTTAGAAGATGCTGACGCCCATTTATTCTGGACAGAGGCAGAAACAGTTCACATTCCTTGTTTTGAAAGTTACCCGCTGTTTATTTTTGTTATTTCTTGCTACATGCCTTTCTTAGATTGAAATGTTTCCAAGGAGAACAATCAGAAGAGTAATCTTGCAGTAAGAATGAACTGCTTGACCATTTCATGTATCAAGCACAGGCAGCGAAGTTAATTACATCCTGGGTGTCTGAGTTCTTTGAGTTCTTTCTGCCCCTGTGATTTTTTTTTTTAAATACTTGTCTAGCATGCATGTTCTACAAAAATATTTAGCTGATATGAAACAGTGTTTTCTGGACATGACATGCTCACTGCCCACATGTACCCAGAGCAGGCCTTGAGTTCCACATAAGACTTGCCCCAAATCAAGCCGGTCAAAATCTCAGGGGAGGCTGAGAGCTATGGGCAGTGGATGGCTGTTGGGGGAGGGGCCAGTTTTCTTCAGGGAATCTGGCCCCTGATAGGCCTCCCTCCTCCAGTGGATGGCTTAGCCATACACATAAAGGCAGTGCCAACCCTAGTCAGTGGGGTGAAACAAAGACATGACGTTTAGAGGGAGACACCACAGGAGAATCCTAGGAGAGGGGGAAAGGGGAGTGTCAGTAAATATGATCAAAATATGTTGCACACATGCATGAAAAGCCTCAACAAATGAAAGTATACTTTAAAATAAATGAAATTTTTTTAAGAAAGAAAGAAAAGTTACTGAATCATTTAGTTGTCAAGTAGTATCCCAGAGCAGTATAACTTTATTTATAAAATATTGTATGTTTTCCTTAGAGTGCCATATTTCATTGAAAATTATTTCATAAATTACAAGTGGAAAGTATTTAGCAAGGAAATAACTTGAGAGGATGGCCAGTTCTGTTTAATGTTTTATGAAGTTTTCATGAATAATCCAAGACTAATTGTTAAGAACACATGTATTAAATTTAAGTAGGTGTAATAAAATTTCTTATGAATGTACTTTTCCACTATGTTCTTTACAGCTTTTCATGTAAATTAGTGTTTTGGTTTTGAGACTTCTCTAGAGGAAATTGTACATTCTTGGAAATTGATTCCGTATTCTCTCTTGGCAGCTAATGGGTTTTTACCAAGTTTAAATGCAAATTGTATCATAACAACAGACGATGCTGCGTAGCTACCATTCTCAACCATGTCCTATGTTCCCCTCCTCACCAACCTCCCTGCCCCCAGCCCCAAATGCTGTGTAGATCTTTTTTTCCCCATGGTGGAAGGAAAACTGGCTGGCAAAAGATAGGTTCCACTTACAACTTTGGTCTATTGAGTTTTCTAACATAAGAAGCCACAGCTGCTGCTGGCTCACTGTGACACCTGGTGGTATTAACTTACATGTTTTGAATCCTTCCTGGTTCTTTTCTTTTCTTTTCTTCCCTTTCCTTCTTTCTTTCCTTCTTTCCTTTTTTCTTCTCCCTCACCCCCTCTCTCTCTGAGACAGGGTTTCTCTGTCTGCCTTGACTACCCTAGAACTCACTTTGTAGATCAGGCTGACCTGGATGGAACTCACAGAGATCTGCCGGCCTCTGCCTCCTGACTTCTAGGATTAAAGACGGGCACCACTGCTGCCTGCTCACTCCTGTTTTTGTTTTTGTTTTTATTAAAGGACTTCTTTATTGTTTCTACTTTTCAGGTGTACAATACCATCTTCCTTTCTAGCCATCTGTCTTGTCACCAATCATTCCCATTTGGTGGCAGATCTCTTAAGAAAAAAGACTGTGTGTGATCTTTCTGGCTCCACCCAGTGTTTACAACACCTGCTTCCTCTGCTTGCATCCCACTGACTTTCCTCACCCTCTTTCTGGTTACACATCTCTCCATGGATGAGACTGTGTTATCCTCCTGGAAATTTTGGCTATCCTTAATGGTCGCTCTCAGTCTGCCTTTAAAATCCTTTCTCTCTAAATGACCATGGGGCTGAGTTATAACTAAAGTTCTCACACTGCCAGGTGGAAAACACCAAACAAAAGTCCCATTTTAAATAAGGCCAATCTCCACCCCACCCCCTTTTAGAAGGTAAACTCCTCTGAAAGCAGAGTTGATGCGTCTGCCTGGCCTATTGTACTCACAAATACTGAGGGTGAGGTGGAATACATACATACAAAAGAAGAGAGAGCCTGGTGAGACAATCCTGGGTGTGTACTTCAGAAGACCACCATCCAGCTTTTGTTTCAAAAAGAAAGGTAGTGTGGTGTGGTGTTAGGGAGATAGAGATCCAGTTTAACCCACTTTTGCTAAGCCCCTTCAGGGAGTCGATGCTCTCTTCAAGGATCTAAGAAAAGCAGAAGTAGGACCTGGAGAACCGAGTGAGCTGAGAACGGAGGAGAGACATGAAGAACACAGCCCATCTTTGTAAAGATAAAGACCTCCCAGATAAATGGTGGCGCCTGATTGCCTGGGCAGAAAGCTGCAGGGACCTTGGGCTGCGAGGAAGGAGTGTGCCGGCACTGTGAACTTGTGTGATGTGAGATCAGTGGAGGCAGAAAGCGTGCTTGGCTCTAGACATCCCCAACCGTGTGACGGCTTGAGATCCTAGCTTCCAAAGGATCTGCCACTTCCCTACTCATCAGTACCTCAGGCAGGAAATAGGGCCAGGAGGTGAAAAGCTGCTCTTTAAACAGTTCTGCTCAGTGACCAGAGGAGGAAGCCGAGCCGAACACATGTGAACTGGCTCCTCCCTCTCCCACTCCTAGCCCTTTCTCCAGTGGGTTATCCTAGATGGTTGCTCTGTGAAGGTTGCTCTGGGTAAAGGGCACTCTGACTGGCTTTATTTCCTTCTGTTTTCAAACTCTGGGTCTCTGTTTTCCCAAGAATAGGTGGAAAGAAGCTCCTCACCTTGACTGACTCTCACCTGGAACTGTTTCTTGGGATGCTTCAGATTATTAACTTTATCTTCACTGACTAAGTGGTGAATACCCGCAACTTGCTAGGCTGCCTCCTTGGCTCCACCCCCTCCTCCCTGTTTGGAATTTGACCCTTCTATTTATAACAGGCATGGCTTACTGCAGTCACAGCTGACCCCTCACTCCACCAATCATCAAGACTTCATGACTTAGAACCTAAGGAGGAAGGACATGGTCCTCCCACCCCCTCACAGGGCTGTTCCACAATTCTGCTCTTGTCAGCCTGGACTGGGTGATGAAGGCAGCATCAGAAGGGAAACTCCAGGCTTCTGACTCATCATTGTTCCAACACCCCACGCTTCGGTCCCATGTCTCCTCTCACTATCTGCTGCTGTCTGCATCTTCAGTGTTTTCCAGAGGTCTATGTGTGCTGCACACAGGGTCCCCAGTTTGTGGGGCTACTGAGAAGCGGTGAAACCTTGGACTAGATCGCTGGCAGTATTCCTTTGAGAGAAATGCTGGGACTCTGTCCCCTTCCTGTCTCTTTGTCTCCTGGCCACAATGAGAAGAACAAGCCTCCTCTGCTGCAAGCTCTCACCAGCAGAAGCAACAGAGAGCCAAGTGCTCATGCTCTGAAACCAGTAGAAACATACTCCTTAGCTCATTGTCTCCAGTAATTACTCTGTCTACAGTAAGCTGATACATTGTATTCCATTGCACCTTTCTTCCAGAGTTTCCCAACTACCACAGAGGCTATCTGCGTGGGGCAACAGCAATAGTTCCATGTTTGGTACTTAGGATTGCCCAGGCATGCCTAAAAAGAGGAGGACACCATTTAACGAAGAGAAAGCTAACTGAACAGCACACATGATGTTACAGTTGGTTAAACGCAGGGTTGCTGGTTTTAGAGTGTGTGATCCCAACCCTAAGATAAACTGCCTCTCTCACCTACTGGTGGCCTGGAGTTAAGTGGCTACCTATCATGAACTTTTGAATACCTGTACCTACCTTCATGCGATTTAAAGTGATTTCTAGCAGTGGACAAAGTCATAGAAATGTTAATGTTGCCTGCATTCATAAAGAAAAGACAGGATGAATACAAGCTAGAAGTCTGAAAGCAAAGCTCTAACCATTTCCATCCTATTTCAGGTACGCTCTGGAATTCTACCTAGAGACCTCCTGGACCCATGGTTAAGAACTGGTGGTCAGAGTGAGGATGTGTTCAGAACAGAGTGAGACTTTCTGTAGCTGGATGGCAGCAGTACGTATCCACTTAGAAGCACTGGGTAGTCCCTGGAAAGTGGTCTCTCCAGTTAGTCTCCCGGATTCTCCCGGAGTTCCTCAAAGGTAATTGTTTGGATTTTTCTCACAGCTTTCGTCCAACAGCTCAGAGTGAGCTTCCCAAGCGTCTCCAACAGTCAGTCCATTTATTATTCACTTATTAGTAAAACCACCAATGAGAACTGCTGTCTATTGCTCTATGAGTGCAAGAGGTCGGATGTACATCTTAGTGGTAGCAGCATGGGCCCTGAGGTAGTAAGCTTAGGGAGGCCATCTTAGCTCACTACCACAAAGCAGGCTGCCCGACAGTAAAAGGGCTCCCCAAATGGATAGAAGTTATAGAGGACAACCTGGGGATGCTCTCAGAGCTGGTGCTAAGGGGTAGGAACGATAGAGCAAACCTAGGAGATAAAGCCCAGTAGGTCAGTGACTTTAAAGTAGCTAATTTATAGGGTTTTTCTAATCCAAGGCTCCATCACATGTCTCCACAAACCTGTCACTGAGTGTGACTCAGTTGACAAAATGCATCAGCTTTCATGGCTCTAAAGCAGTGGTTCTCACCCTTCCTAAAGCTTCGACCCTCTAACACAGTTCCTCATGTTGTAGTGACCTCCCCCCCACGCACCATAAAATTATCTTTGTTGCTACTTCATAACTATATTTTTGCTACTGTTATGAATCATAACGTAAATATTTTTGGAGATGGGGGTTTGCCAAAGGGGTCACGACCCAAGTGCTGAGAATGAGTGCTCTAAAGTCATCAACTGGCAGAACCGGAGGGGCCCTCAGGGACCAACTCATTCACGACCTTAACCCTGAGTTCAAAGACCCTTTGAAACCAGCAGTTAGCAATGGATGGTTAGCCCCTCAAGAGAGTGGCCAGAAGCACATTCCATATGTATATAGTTCCAGGAGCTTCAAGGATCTTTTGAAGCATGTCCAGGTCAAAGACATTTGATGTCACTCCCTCCTCACTGTTCTTCATTCACAACCGATAAGGCGGGACTGGGAATTAGGGAGCCTTCAGATCGCAGGCAGCCAAGCTGAGCTCCAGTTACAGGAGTTCACTGTAGCCCATGAAGGCACATGCTGAGGACTTGAACTTTAGGAGAGTCCAGGCCATTAGAAATTGTTTCTTTTCGTCTTCATCCCTGCCCTACACGGTGCCAGTCGAAAGCCTCAGGGCTGGCTCAGAAGGAGGCTACACCTGCTGCAGGCTTTCCCAGGATGTGCCCTGGTCTGAGAACACCATCCATCTCACGTGCTGTAATGAGGACAGTCCTCACCCCAAGTGGGGCTCCCAAAGAGGCTGGCCCTGTTATTTAAGGCTTTGTCTCTCTACAAATAATAAATGCAGAGAGCACAGGCCTGGGAAAGTTAATTAGTATTATTATGTCTGTAATTCTAATGTTGCTCACTGGCAGAGCTCTTGCGTGCCAGCTTTCAGCCCAGAACAGGCTTCTGTGATATGCATGGGGACAGGCCTTGTAGAAGCTGGGCTTTTCTTGTGTCTAGAACGGGTAGCACCTCTGCTTGGGGTTGAGAAGCCTAGAGGATGTGGCTGTTGGGTAGAGTTTCTCTCTGTGAACCCTACCCCTAACCCCATCCCCACCCCTACCTCCACCCCCAGCCAGCTTCTCAGTTTGCAGCAAAAAGAATGAGAGTGTTGAAAATGCAAATGTCCCAGCCATCTTATTACAACAGGATGACACACAGGATGCGGCCTCAAATGGCTTGTGCATTCATTCTTTGGGGAGAAAAGGGACTTGAGGAAACAGCAAGGGCCCAGTTGGTAAGAGTGAGTAGAAGGCTCTAAGGGAGGTGTTACTCGGTCAAATATCACCAGATAGAGGAGGAGGACGCTCAACATTGCGACATCCCCAGGCACATAGATTACATGCTCCCACGCCTCACACCATCATTCCGACATTTACAGGCTGTGTTTGTAACAGAACTTTGTCTAGAGGCTAGGGATGTACTTCAGGTGGCAGAAGACTGATGTAGCAGGCATGAGGCCCAGGGTTTGATCTCTAGCACCACAGAAACCAGCATAGTGGCACACACCTATAATGGCAGCGTTTATGAGGTGGAGGCAGGAGAACCAAGCAAGGTTAGCTTAGGATACATTAGACACTGTCTCAAACTAAACCAAACCTGTTGTCTAGATATTGCTTTTCCATTGCCCAAATCACAGGTATTCTTTCTAAAAGGAAACAGGCTGCTATGCACGCTAAAGCAGAAAAACAAGTCCAAAAAGCGACATGAAAATGACAAATTCTATTCTGCACGAAGCAGATTCAAACCACACAAACGATGCCCAAAGACATTAACCCAGGGACAGTGTCTGCCTTCCAAAGCTCATGCTCACTTAACAATACCTCTGACACAGAAGAGACCCCAAGCACTGGGCGGTGCCGGTTACATGTTACAACTGATCTGACTATTCTAAGGATGGCACTGGGGATCAGGGGACCAATGCCACGTGAACTTGAAAAACGTACTTTTACGTCTTAGGGTCATGTCTTCTCACCTATGGAATGGGAAATGGACAGGACCTCATCTAAGAGTTGGAAAGTCCTACAGCTTATGGAGAAGGAGGAGAGAGAGAGAGAGAGAGAGAGAGAGAGAGAGAGAGAGAGAGAGAGAGAGAGAGAGAGAGAGAGAGAGAGAGAGAGAGAGAGAGAGAGAGAGAGAGAGATCTGTTGTCTAGATAAAGGCTTCTCACTCCCTTTTACACTTTTAATAACAGCAAATTCCCTTCTCAGCCCCAAACCCTGAGTGAGTGAAATTCTCAAGGTTAAAAACTGTTTCTACTTATACTAAAACGTGGAAGAGGAAACTGGTAAAGGGATGCAAATGGTTACTTAACGATTTCTCTAAAAGGCTGGAGGAGCTAAATAAAGGGTTCGTGATTATTAGTCCAGGACAGCCTATCATCACTGTTGCACGGACAAATTGTATTGCGTGTCAGAAGCACAGAAGACGCATGATAATTTATCAGTCAGGACCCAGAAAATTGTACAGTACATGAGCCTCTGCAGCCCCACGCATCCCTGCCACGCTATCACCCCCAGCTCTGTTAAAGGGACACTGCCAAGAAAGGCCCTGATTTAGGCCTTGGTTTAAAAAAAGCACTTTACTAAAACACAAAATGAATAGAAATATTTCTGTGACATTTATCAGGAAACAACAGAAAGAAGAAAACAGTGTTTTTCTCCCTTGTCCTCCTTCCCGCCCGTGGCTATCACCATTCTCTAGGTAGTTTCCTAAACACAACCACAAAAAAGAAAATTAAACCTGTGTTGTAAACATAGAATATAGGCCAGGAAGACAGAGGAGACAGACCCTGGGGGCCTGAGAGAGAGAGAAGGAGGGAAGGAGAGAGAAAGAGACAGAAAGAGAGAAAGAGGGAACAGAAAAGGAAAGGAGATAAAATAGAAGAGGAAAGGAAAGAAGAGAGAAAACAGAAGCCGGGCACACAAGTGGCCAGGGTCGGGACGGATGATGTCAGTGCCCAGTGTGAGAGATGTATTTTATTGCTACAGTATTTGGAACTTGCAGGATGCAATGACAACTTTTAAGAAGACCTATATTTTTGTTGGTTTTATTATTACTTTTAAATTCCCCATAGACAACAAGTCCCTAAAGACCATAGAGGGCAGATGACTCTATCAGTCCATCCCATGGAAGGCCCTTAAACTCATTTTTTTTTTCCTAAATGTTTTAGGCTGGACCACTGGAGGGCCTAGCGTCCTGGGAATAGGTTTATGAGAGGAATCCTCCAGCCCTGGGATATTTTGATAGAAAAGTGAGTTTTTAAGGACTGCAGACTAAAAAGGCCAGAGAGATACTGCACAGTCTGTCTATCCATCAAGGGATTCGAGCTACAGAAGGGCCTATGGTTAGAACCCCTTGGAAGCTGTGTGCTCCTGAGGCTGTCTTGACCTTGGGAGCTCACTGTGAAGGCCTGGTGTTCCACCATCACCAGGGGCTTGCTGGGTTATGCCTAACTTCTCTCAGCACTAGTGCTAGAAGGCACAGAAGCCTGAAGAAGGACAATAGTATCCTTGATCTACTAAGATATGTGTGAGCTCGTCCTCATACACATGAGTGCACATTACCTATGCAAAGCCACGCACCTTGCCCATGTGTACCCCCATATTCCCTCCATTGAGACCACTGGAATCTACACCAGGCCACTCAGCTATTACACCTGTTCACCTAGGGCCCTGAGGACTACTTCCTACCCTGCCTTCCCAGGTAGGAGATCGAGACACTCCCACGAGACATGGGGAGATGCTGTATGCCACTCTCAGATGGCACACAGAACCAGAAAGAACTTGAGCAGTCACAGATGACTTTCTATCTTTGTCCTCGCTACTAGTGTGACTTAACGTCAGCCATAAAATGTCTGTGAGCCTCATTTCAGCCAGCAGCAAAATGGGGCTAAGATGCCATGGTTTCAAGTGAACAATGTCGGTTGCATGGATAAATGCACACATACCATGTTTCTAAGCACACAGTGTCCGTTACATGAATAAGTGTGTGCATGCTTTGCTTCTGACTGCACAGTGTCAGTTAGATACACAGACAAGGATACACTGCCTTCGTGCACAGGGTCCACGGCTGCAGTGACAGAAGCTCTGTGCTTTTCGGAATGTCCTGGCTGTCACCCTGTAACCAAAATGACAGTTTGATGGATGCTGATAGTGTGAGTGAATGAAACATTGTCTCTCTCCTTGGGTGGGTGGGTGGGGCTCCTGCACCACCTGTGAGCCCGTGAGCCACAAAAGTGGCACACTCACATGAGACAGGAACAGCAATACTGTCCAAAAGCCCACCCTGGGTCCCGAGCCTGGCCAGTCTGGTGCCCTCTGTCAGTAGCTTTGGATGACTGATCCCAGACCTCCAGAAAAAAAAAAAAATGGAACCAAGAAGCAGAAGGAACTTCAGAGAGGGAGGGCACGGAGCACTCATGAAAGTCTTGCTTCTGTGGAACCTACAGCTACTGCTTGGAGCTGAAGTGCTAACTATGGGTTCCTAGGACAGCCTATTTAATTTCTCCTTTTGTTGGCTGGATCCCAGCCCTCCCTTCTTCCTCCAGGCTCCTCCCCAAATATCTCACCAGCTGCGGAGTTGCCCCACCCCTAATTATTAGCCCAGGGCTGCCAAGCTGCAGCTCCACCCCCGCAGAGGATGGCAGCAGAGCACAGAATGTGACAATGGCAGCAGCAGGTGGCCCTTCAGAAAAGGCCAGATCCCCTCTCTGTGATTACTGCCATCCATCTGCAGCCAGACAAGGCCGGGCAACTCTGCTCTTAGGGGTACTGGCCTCTCTTTGTGGACACAAGTGGAGGTTTCTGGGCAGAAAGGTGAGCTAGGAACATACCCGGCCAGCCATAAGAAAATGGTTCGGTCCAGGGCCACAGTATCTTGGTTAGAGCTCAGTGCCAGAGTCCTGCTAGAAGAGTGACTAGTTCAGCCCTCGACAGCTTCCCCAGTGCAGAGGACTCCTAGGACACGAATGGTCCCTACTGCGACACAAAATGGCAGAGCCTCCTTGCCTGTCACAGAAGGGCAAGGCAACCCTTCAGAAGGAAGTGGCAAGAATCGCCAGTAGCATCCCAGCACTCCCGTGTATTTACTTCCCTCCATCCCCGAAGTAGCCACCGGGCAACCGCACGCTCACCCATTATTTGTTGAGAACGTTGTATATCCCCGCATTGTGCTGCGTGTTGGAGTTACAAGGACAGAGAAGCCTTGCCCGCTCCATCCATCTCTGAGCACAGATCTCCTGGGAGTGTCATACACGTGATTTTATAAGGGACTTTGTGAGCCTGACCAGGAATCCTTTCCTAAATGGGAGCTCAGACTTGCCCCAAGTTCCTGGACTTCTGATCCAGTGTTTTCTCTACTGTCGTATGTTTTCTGAGGCCACAAAGACTCCACTTCCCCAAGCAACAGCAGGGACTAAGGGGCAGCTGTGGCAGTGGGTTCCATGTGAGCAGTCTTGGCAGTTTCTGTGATGTTTATCAAGCAACTGCTGGTGGAGAGCTCTGTGCTGCGCTGCGGCTGCTGAGGGTGATATGAGTGAATGATCCCTGCTTCCCTGCCTGGTCTGATTCTCCACTCCTTCTAGCTTGCTGGTTTACCTGATCCTTCTCTAACAACTTTAGGTGGTTTCATCTATGGTCCTCCCAGGTGACGAGAGGTCCCTGTCTGTCTTCATTCCTCTTGATCTGGTGCGCCAGAGACAATACTCTCTGCAGTGTAGTCAGCCTGAGTCACTACTGAGCCCGGGCCAGCACTGAGGCCACGGGAATCTTGTTAATTACAGCTTCACTGGGCTGGTTAGACTCTTGTCAACTTGACACAAGCTAGGGTCATCTGGAAAAATGGATCCTCAATTGAGAAAAAGGCCTGCATGAGATTAGGCCGTAGGCAAGTCTGTGGGGGGACATTTTTGTTATTAGTGACGGATGTGTATGTGGGGGAAGGGTGTCCCAGCCCATTGTGGGTGGTACCACCTCTGATCAGGGCTATGTGAGTAAATAGGCTGAGAATCAAGTCACAGAGAGAAAAACAGTAAGAAGCACTCCTTCATGGTCTCTGCTTCAATTCTTGACTCCAGGTTCCTTTCCTGAGTGAGTTTCCACCTTGGCTTTCCCAGTTAAACGTAGTAAGTGGTATGACAGACTGTGCAGTGTAAAATAAAGTAAACCCTTTCTTCTCCACATTGCTTCTAGTCATGGCGTTTCTCACAGCAACAGCAAGCAAACTAATGACAGTTGCTGGAAGAAAATCCCTGCCACAGTCAGTATACTAAAATATATCTACACACCAGACTGAAGGCTCGCCCTGTGTCAGCAACAGTGGCAGTAATGAAAAGCATCCTTAGGGTAGAATATACAGAAAGGAGAGGCAGTAGGGGCCAAGAAAAAATACCAAGTGATAATTTCACATTAACTACACACAAGAAGTCAGAAATACATCTGCAAGGAAGCCTGCAACCATCCATGAAGGGCTTTAAATCTAGGAAAGTTGTCACTGTCCGTGACCTTGAGGACTTCCGGTCTGGTCCTTTCACTCTGCAGCGAGACAGCTAAGCTTGGCCAGTTTGTGACAAAAGGACTTGCTCATAGATACCCAGGGAACACACCTCTTTGTACCTTGGTGCCGGGTGAGCTGGCACTTCCTGCATCTTGCATGTCACAGCTCTCCCGGCCCCTCTGCAGAGCACAGGAAGAAGGACTGTCCCTTCTGCACTGGCCCAGCTGTTCTCTTTCTTTGGTGGTCGTCGAGCCACAGCAAAGTGTTGTCCAGCAGGAAGGGGAGCAGTAAGGGATCAGCTTGGCCTTGCTGAGGCTGCAGGCCCTGGACGAATCTTGGCTTCTCTCAGCTCTTTTGCCGTCGGAAAGTTAGGCCAGCCCTTGCACTTAGAAAGTTGAAAGCTATACATGGTAGGTGATGTTGGGAATGGGTCCTCCCAGCACCCAAGAGCCGGAGGCAAAAAGATTAAAAGTTTAAGCCCATTCTGGGATACACAGCCGCCAGACAACAAAGCAAACAAAGGTCTGTGTGACGTTAGGCGCAGGCCGCCAATGGAAACTCCCTATGTTGGCTGCTGCTCGGGTCCCAGGGAACTTGCCAAACTTGGAATTCTGCTTCGGATCCTCATGTGGCATCACCCACCTTTCCAAAGAATTCAGCATCTAATAGTTGGATCTAACAGATCAGGTCAAGCCTAAATCTCTGAGCTGTGCCAGTTGAATCCATTAGGGCTGATAGAGACAGGAGCTGCTCTGTTGTCATCCACTGACAATGTATCCTTCCCACAGCCGTGAGTACTGCCTATTATTATTATTACATTCTCTAACTTCTAAATGAATGGTACACAGACCTCTCTGAAGTGACGGAGGCGGGGCAGTGCCCCCACACACGTGGAGACCTCTACACGGGTCTCCATGCACCAGAGAGAGATGACCATGTTGCCAAGACCTAGGAGTGAGGAAATCACTCCGTCCAAATTTCCACACGATAGCCTGGCCCACAGGAGGCAGCATGGTACGGCTATGATATACAGGCTTTGCCATAGGTGGCAAAGGACTGGCAGCTTTAAAGACACATTCAGGCTGCCTCACCAGCTCATCAGCTTAGAGAATAAAGAGTGACGTGTACTTTCAACCACAGGAACACCAGCAGGATGTATGAGGTCAGAGAAGATGGATGAGAAGCCCAGAAGAGCCTCAAAGGCCACAAAAGCAGGAAGGGTGAAGACGGCCATTGCCCCCGCCCCCCAACCATGAAGACTTCAATAATAACAGTGGTCAAATTTCCCACAGGATGCAATAAACATTCCAATACTAGACCATCAGAGCATACCAAAGAAGACTCCAGGACTCAGTGGAGAGTAAAGACGATTGATCAGGAAAGGAAGAGAAAATAAAACAACAAATGCAAATATTGTAAATACAACTGTTCATGGGAAAGGCCACTAGACAAAGAAAGGGGCAGAAGTTGGGTTCCAGGACCAGACATCTAGCCTCACTAGCTGTAAGGCCTTGCCCAAGGAGGAACATGGTTCCCTGGGCGGCTAAGTTTCACCTTCGGTGAAACAGAGGTTGGAGCCCATGAGCCTTCAGGACTCAGCCAGTTCCTGCAGGTCACAGCTCCACCAGCACCTCTGTGTAACACAGGGAAGAAAGACACTGTCCCCTTTCAATGTCTCAGCTGTGCTCTTTCCTTGGTGACCACCGAACCACAGCAAAGGACTGTTTAGAAGGAAGGGATCTAAGCTACAGGTAAGCTAATCTGTGAGAAAGGAACTGTAGTGCTCTTGGAATGGGGAGGAATAGCAAAAACCCACCAACTGCAAAAGAAGAAAATGGAACCTCATTTGCTAAGCCTAGAGAACAAGATGGGTGTGACTTACAAACTGTATCCTGGGGAGAGAAAAGTGACGGGCTGGGACCTCCAAGTCCCTTTGAGGGGCACAGGCCCAGTGGTCTAGCTTATTTCCACTAGGCCCTACCTCTTAAAAATCCCACCACTTTCTAATAGTCCCATAGGCTACAGAGAAACACTTAACACAGGGGCCTTTAGGAAACACTCAAGATTGAAAATCTTACTGTCTCTCCACGTCATGTCCTTTGGCATGTTACGATGAAGCAAGACAGCCCTCACCAGATACCAAGCAAGGGCTAGCACTACCAGTCAGAGCCCTCTCATCATCGTTATAAACTACCCAGGACTCAGTTATAAAAAGTGGAACTCAGTCACAGATGGAAAAGCAAAGGAAATAGAGTAGGCGGGGGGGGGGGG
>JADRCD010179196.1:0-29500 GCA_019843815.1 Montemys delectorum
CTCTCTCTCTCTTTCTCTCTCTCTCTGTCTCTCAGTTCATTTTTGAACTGTCAAAAGTTGCAGCTTTCCCCAAAGCTTTTATGTTATAAGTAACATAAAACAAATGTAAATGAAGGAAAACTAAGGATGGCAACTCCTCAAGTTGTTTGAGGGACAGAAAGAGGAGGATGTAAAAAATATATTCTTAGTATCTGTCTTAGTCAGGGTTTCTATTTCTGCACAAACATCATGACCACGAAGCAAGATGGGGAGGAAAGGGTTTATTTGGCTTACTTCTACATTGCTGTTTATCACAAGGAAGTCAGGACTGGAACTCAAGCAGGTCAGGAAGCAGGAGCTGATGCAGAGGCCATGGAGGGATGTTCCTTACTGGCTTGCTTCTCCTGGCTTACTCAGCCTGCTCTCTTATAGAACTCAAGACTTCCAGTCCAGGGATGGCACCACCCACAAGGAGCCCTACCCCCTTGATCACTAATTGAGAAAATGCCCCACAGCTGGATCTCATGGAGGCACTTCCTCAACTGAAGCTCTCTTCTCTGTGATAACTGCAGCCTGTGTCAAGTTGACACACAAAACTAGCCAGTACAATTGACCCCTTGTCAACTTGACACACAAACACATCACTATTAAGCCTCAACTCTTATGTTTTTATTCATCCCCAAGATCTAAAGTCCCACAGTCTTTACATATTAAAAGTTTAATCAATTTAAACTGTCTAATATCTTTTAAAATTTAAAGTCTCTTAACTGTGGGCTCTACTAAAATACATTATTCAAGAGGGAAAAATATCAGGGCATAGTCACAATCAAAAGCAAAACCAACTGGGATCCAACTCAAGATCTTTTGGGCTCCTTCAAGGACTTGAGTCACCTCTCCAGCTCTGCCCTTTGTAACACACATCTTGTTTTCTGGGCTCCAGATGCCTGTACTTCACTGCTGCTGCTGTTTTTGGTGGTCATTCATGGTACTGGCATCACCAAAACACTGTCATCCACTGTAACTAGGCTTCACCAATAGCCTCTCATAGGCTCTCTTCATGGTGCCAGGCCTCAACTCCTTTGCATGACCCCTTCAGTCCTGGGCCATCAATTGCAACTGAGGCTGCACCTTCACCAATGGCCTTCCATGGCCTCTCACTGTGCTAACCCTCAGCTGCTCTTCAAGACCCCTTCATGCTGTGAAAACCAGTACCACCTGGGTGACTCTTACACATTACCAAGTCCTGCTGCAGCACAAAGTACAACCTTGGCTGTCTCTGGAACACAACCTCTTTGTGCTCTCAGAAAACACTCCCCAGAAGATGTTACCTCAATGATGCTGGTCTCTTCTTTTTTTATTTTTTATTTATTTTTTATTTTTATTAGATATTTTCTTTATTTACATGTAAATTTTTCCTTTCCCAGGTTCCCCTCCAAAAAACAAACAAACAAACAAAACAACAAGAACAAACCCCTTTTGCCTCCCCCCTCCCCATGCCTGCCACCCCACCCTCTCCCACTTATTGGCCCCTGGGAATATACCCAGAAGATGCTCCATCATGTAATAAGGACACATGCTCCACCATGTTCATAGCAGCCTTATTTATAATAGCCAGAAACTGGAAACAACCCAGATGTCCCTCAACAGAGGAATGGATACAGAAACTACACAATGGTACATCTACACAATGGAGTACTACTCAGCTATTAAAAACAATGAATTTATGAAATTCTTAGGGAAATGGATGGATCTGGAGAGTATCATCCTGAGTGAGCTGGTCTCTTCTTAATCACCGCTAATTTCTAGCTAACCAGCATCAATAGTCCCAGTAATGCAAAGTTCTCTCTTTAGTAGTTCTGGTATCTTGTTAATCACAGCTGATACTTCAGCCCCAGTTAACCAGAACCACAATCAAAACAACATGGCCCTGATAAGAGTCCTTAATCTTCCCTCTGAAATTTCACAAGCCAGACCTCCATCTTCTGCACTGTTCTCAACATGATCTTCCAAGCTCCCACAGAACATCCCACAGAGTTCTTAACAGTGGCTCTTCTAGCTCAAAGTTCCAAAGTCCTTCCACAGTCCTCCCCAAAATATGGTCAGGTTGTCACAGGAATACCCCACTTCTGGTACCAATTTGTCTTAGTCAGGGTTTCTATTCCTGCACAAACATCATGACCACGAAGCAATTTGGGGAGGAAAGGGTTTATTTGGCTTACTTCTACATTGCTGTTTATCACAAGGAAATCAGGACTGGAACTCAAGCAGGTCAGGAAGCAGGAGCTGATGCAGAGTCCATGGAGGGATGTTCCTTACTGGCTTGCTTCTCCTGGCTTGCTCAGCCTGCTCTCTTATAGAACTCAAGACTTCCAGCCCAGGGATGGCACCACCCACAAGGAGCCCTACCCCCTTGATCACTAATTGAGAAAATGCCCCACAGCTGGATCTCATGGAGGCACTTCCCCAACTGAAGCTCCCTTCTCTGTGATAACTGCAGCCTGTGTCAAGTTGACACACAAAACTAGCTAGTACAGTATCCATAGGTTCATAAAATTACACAGCAGCGATGAATCTTACTGATTTTCTGTTAGTTGTTGGCCTTTGATAATATTTTCTTATCTTAAAATATGTTTTAATTGAAATGCCTTCTTTTAACTTTATTTTGAGATTATATAAGTTAATCATATTATTTCTTTCTTCCCTTTTTTTCTTTCTAGATTCTCTCACATACCTTTTCCCACACTTTTAAAATTCATGGTCTCATTTGTCACTAATTGTTACTGCATGCATACATTCATATACATGCACATATATATTCCTACATGTAACCGGTTCAAACCATCTAGTGCCACCTGGGTCCAAGCTTTGAGGGCTGATGTTGATACTGGATAACTAAGAGGTGTGCTTCTCCCTGGAGGACCACCTTTCCCATTTCTAGCATTTTCCAGTTACCTATCATTTTTTTGTGTGTAAGGATGAGGCCTTGTAGGCTTTTCTCCTTCCATCTTGCCACGTTCACAGGTGTCCTCATTTAACTGATACTTGGGCACTCGTGTTGGTGAGACATTATGGATACAGTTTCTCACATTACTAGAAGACACCATCTCAGAGCAAACTCTATGATCTTACAATCTGTCTGTCCCATCTTAATATAAAATAATTTTCAAAGGGGGTAATGTAGCTGCTAGTTGGTTTTTCCTAATTTTGCACAAACTTAGACAGATCTGGTAAAAGGAACCTCAATTGAGAAAATGCCTCCATCAGGTAGTATCATTTTAATTGCAATTACAAAAAAAAATCCTTCAGTTTAGCTTAAAATAATGGTTGGTATGAACCATTGGCACGTTAATTCAGAGCAAAAATTTGTTTTGATAATTCTAATGTGTTTGTGAATTTGGAGTATTTTTTTATTTCTGTCAATATTCTGCTCCTATACTTACAGTTATTTCATTCCAATATTATCTACATTTTGAAACTCACCAAGCACAGTTGATCTGTATGAGTGCCAAAAAATTTCATGCAAAATTGAATTTACAACTAATAGTTCACTTGCTTATAATTGTTGAAAGGTTAGATCTTCCACTGGCTTTTTAAGACAGAATGAGGCAGAGTTAAATGTGTTCAATAGATGAGCACTTGTAGGGTATTGGTGTAAATGGTAACTTTATTTCTAAATTATCCTCTACTTAGGCAATCCATGGATTCCTCTCATCATGCCTAAAGTATGCTAGTTCATAAGTTCTGAGAACAATCATTCTAAGAAGCCAAGCATTTTTCTCATGCTTGACTAGCAAACCATTTATTCTGTGTTTACTAGAATAAGTGTCCAGATACTCAAAGGTGGCCATATAACCAAAAACAATATGCAATTGAGAAAAGACAATAAAACTAACTGTATGGGTATCTAGAGTTATCTTTACTTGGTATATATTATGGTATTTTTATATATGAGAATTTGGACTTTTTTCTTGATCACATTCATAGAATAAGTGATTATTTTAGTATGTTTCTTTTCTATGTACAACTTGAAAATGACTGGAGTTTGTAGGCTGTTCCTTGGTAGGTTGAAGAGCCACTGAGGCTCATGGGAATATGTCATAGGTATTTGAGTGTTGAAACCTGTGAAGACAGGAACTCTAAGAGGCCATGAAATGAAGCTTTGAAAGTGAAGTGTGGGTTATGTTGCAGATATGAATGGTGAAGATGACAGAGATAGGAAATACTTTCCAAGAGTGTTGCATACAGGGACTGAAGCTAGCTGAAAAGAGATGTGCTTCATTTTAGAGGGAACAAATCTGAAGGAATGGAGACATGTAAATCTTACAAAATTTAGTTACTCGACCAGAGATAGAGTTATATTATTTTTGGTTCACCTTGCTGAGTTCTGGTCTTTCTGGTGCTGTATTTCCTCATTATTTCCTCATCCCTCTTTTGAAGCCTATTAATGTATAATGCTGTTATATGTAGAAAGTATGTATTCTAGTATATTTTTATTTCACAGGGGAATCATGGGGAGGGGGAGACAACAGGGGTTTGTTCTTGTTTTTATTTGTTTGTTTGTTTGTTTGTTTTTTGAGGGGAACTGGGAAAGGAGAAATCATATGACATGTAAATAAAGAAAATGTCTAATAAAAAATAATAATAATTTAAAAAATCAAGAGATTGTGTTTAGTCTCAGCAAATATTTGGTCTTTATGCTTTTTTTTTTTTTTTTTTTTTTACTTTTTTTCTTTATTTAACAAGAACAAACCCCTGTTGCCTCCCCCCTCTCCATGCCTGCCACCCCACCCTCTCCCACTTATTGGCCCTGGCATTCCCCTACACTGGGGCACAAAACCTTCACAAGGCCGAGGTCCTTTCCTTCTATTGATGATCGAATTTGCAATCCTCTACTATACACATGCTGCCAGAACATTCAGTCCCACCATATATAGTCCTTGATTGGTGGTTGGGTCCCTGAGAGCTCTGAGGGTACTAGTTAGTAATTGTTGTTCGTCCTAAGGGGCTGCAAACCCTTCAGCTCCATAGATCCTTTCTCTAACTCCTTCATTGGGGACCGTGGAAGGACAAGCCAGCCCTAATATAGCTATCTCCTGAGAGGCTCTGACAATACCTGACTAATACAGATGTAGAGGATCACAGCCACTCATTGAACTGGTCTTTATGCTTTTAAAGTCTTGGGACTAGGAAAGACTATGGAGAGTTTTGAAGTTGGATCAGAATCATTTTGCATATATATATATATATATATATATATATATATATATATATTCATGAAGTCTGCTGGATCAAGGGAGAGGAATGTAATGGTTTAAGCAGAAACTGCTCCACATAGGCTCCAGCAAGGACACTTGGTTTCCAATAAGTGTCAGTGTATGGGGAAGTTAAGGAGGTATAGCCTAGCTTAAGGGGATTTTAAGGAAGTATGTCACCAGTTTGGGCTTTGAGCGTTAAAAAACTTGTGCCCCTTCTAGTTTGTCACTGTGATTCATTTTTGGGCTTGAAGATATGATGTCTCAGCCTCACGTTCTTGCCAAATTTCCTACATATTGCTGATATTTCACACTGTCTTAACATATGCTTGTTTCTCTGGAACCATGAAAACAAATAAACTCTTCATTTCATAAGTTGCTCCTAGTCATAGTATTTTATAAAAGCAACAAAAAAGTAAATAATATACCGTTATGAATAGAGCAGCAATTAACATGGATGAATATATTTCTGTAGTAATATATTAAATCATTTCATTATATGCCCAGGAGTGGTAGCTGGATCATATCGTAGGTATATTTCTTGTGTTTTGACAAATATCTACACTGATTTCCAGAGTGGTTACACTAGTTTCCACTCTCTTCTACACTGTAGAGGTGTTCTTCCAGGGCAGTACTGTTTCCATCTCCAGTTTCCCTGGTTAGCTAGTTTTAGGCACCATTTCTGCGTAATTCATTGTAAAATGTTTGCCACACAGACTGATTACCTTTGTTTCTATTCTCATACAAGTTTTAATTTCTGATTTGTTTTTCCCTTCTTTTCCTTAATGTCTCTCAGTTTCTTCTGTTAAGAATCTCTAATTTGAGATAAGCCTCTTCAATGGCTCTGTAAGGCTTTTAATATCAGTTTTCTCTTTCCAACTCATCAAAAGAAACTGACATTTTAGAAGTTACAAAAACATAGAAAAAAATTTTTTAATACATTTGAAATTCATTTGATACAAACTATGGTTAGAGAAAATTTGTTTCACAGGAAAAGCATGTTTCAGATTGTAAAGTCTTAAACAAACTTAAAGAATTATTATGGATAGTAATTGAAATATTGATTATATGGAGATCATATAATCAGTAATCATTCTAAAGGCTAATTTAACTTAATTTATAATTTATCAAATAATACTTCCCAACTCATTGAACTATCAATACAATAATAGCAGCTACTTAAGAAATATTTTGTATGCATTCATTTATATCTCTAAGTCTACTGGATTGTTCACTTTCAATGTTAATTATAAACACAGAATTACTCTTGCCATGTGAGGTAATTAGATGATAATTTGGAAAACCATCTTGGTATATGATTAATATACTTTATTTAAGTCTATAATGTTTTGTTTATATTAAAACATTCTGCAACAGAATAGTGTGTATGTGTGTTACTTTTCACAATTATAAAATCAATGAAAAATTTAAGTGCAGAAGAAATTTCTCTGTACTTTAGTGTTTGATACATTGAAGTTCATTTATAACTGAATTGGAAGATAGATTTCAATATGGTTTATTTAATTGACAGTGAATATACTATTATCTCTGACATGTAAAGAACATCCACCAACAGTACAGTTTTATTCATTGTTTCATAGAGAGCTCTATGGTGTTTTGACAACATCCAATAAGCTTTAATCTGTCAATTTCAAAGTTTGTTACCAGAAAGTTCATTTAAATGAAGGTATCTGTTCATTTCATATAACTACCAAGTGATTGAAATAGATTTCACTTACAAAACACACCATTTCTTGGGAAAATGAAGTTGTTTAATATGGCTATTATGTACTTTCATAGCAGAAGACAAGGTTTTAAAAGTGCTTCTTAAAACACCAATTTAAAGTAGTAGAATGAAAAATGTATTGGAGCATGGAAAGCATACGGCAATAGCAGTAAAAGCAAAGATGCTTTTCCCTGCAATAATTCTTCATTTCTACATGTGTATAAAGTATAAACGTGCTGTAATACTGAATTTTCATTTCTTGTTCAACTTGGCGGAGCCTTGATAAACTATACCACTTTGAGGTTGTTTTCTGATACTGCTCACAGCAATTCCAGTGCTGGCATCTAATGCCATGAGGTTTATGGAAGAATTGGTTCCTTTTTTTGAAAAGCACACTCCATATGGTGTCCACTGCCTGATTTCACTGGCAGTTTATATACTAATCAGGAAGTATTACAAAACACAAATGACATGTTTCAAAGATTATAGGAAGAAATGAGAGAAAGACTTCTGGAGGCAGGAATATATCTGACCCATGATCACCTTTTGTCCCCTGTCCTTCAAAGCTTTAATGTCCTTAACTCAGATTTTACACAAAATTAAATGACAAATATAGCACTTTAAGAAATACTAAGGGAAGTAAATAGCATCATGCCATTCAAAAATCACAATAGGGCACAGTCTGAAAGGCCCTTGAGTGACACTTGCCTTCAGGTTGATATTGAACCAGTGAGAATACACATAGTGCAGGCCAAATACAACAGGGCCTGTTCACACATATTTTGCTTTTTGAGTATACTTTAAGTGATAAAAATGTTTTAAAAAAACATTAATTTACATTTCTCTCATTAATTTACCACAAGTCAGATGGCTATGTTGATGTCCTTTGTTTCATAAAATACTGAATTGCCAGGACTACTGTGTCCCTATGGGAAAAGTTATTCAATCTGAAATTGAGCATATCTGGGCCTTTAGCTAACATGTTGGTTTCTGACATTTATTTTCTCCTAAAAAGAGAGCTGAATACATACTGTTCTCATACATTAAACTAAATCAACGATAAGGTCTTCCTTCTCCACTGTGTTTGTCACCTCTTATATCTACAAATATTCCCTTTCTCAGGCCTAAGATTGTTATGGCACTTCAAGATTACAGATACGTTTAAATTCTAAATAAAATATGTTTAGCAATATAGTTCTCAAGATATGTTCTTCAAAACAGGAGATCAACATCATTAACCACATTGTCTCTTTCTGCTTCTCAGTTTCTATATATAGATTTTTATTCCATTATTTTACAAAGGAAAAATACATATATTCATTATTACCCTGTTCCTAGATACATGAAAAAATAGCTTTTTGTCCTCCCTCTGAGGTACTGTAAAACACTGGTTGAACCTGCAGCGAGTAGCCACTTCATTCTGTGAAATTTTTAATTTTCTACTTTCTCTTCACAGACCTTAACTAATTTCAAAAAGATGGTATAATGTAAGAGAGGGGTTAGTACTAGAACCATAAAAAGAGCTTTGGAGAAGTGGATGGCAAGTGATACAAGACAACAGAAATGTGGGAAGGAACTTAGTAGGTGTCTAAGTCAAAGCCATGCAGGCCATGTGGGATGTGTGCAGTTATCAAAAGACTTGAATGATACCAAATATGTTTGTGAGATAGAAGTATTAGGAAATCTGATGTGTTGCACTGATTCAAAGAGGACAAAAAGAGAGAGTTCCACATTGAAATTCTATCTTCTAACTAACATTACTATAAGTAAAATTCATAAAATGTGAAATAACGCACATAAATTTGAATTGTGTATAAAGATGAATGTATTTTTAAAGTATATATCTCATGTAATGCTTGTTTACTGAGAATTTTTTATTGTTTGTTGGAAATTCAAATGTAAGACCTATATTTGGTAAACCCACAACCCTGTTTCTGCTTGTTTTCCTGAATTTAGAAGCAGTGGGAAAAAAAAGAATAACATGAGAAAAGTTTTGCCTACATTGACTTTAAGCTTCATCACAGTAGAGATGAAATATTGACTCTTTGAACTTGGAGCTGAGCAAAAATGTCTGAGCTGATCTGATTGTTGCCAGATCTGATCGCAGCATACACTCTTTAGAATTTCACAAGTTCTAAGTAAATACTTTCTCATTGTCAGATACCCCAGTTGTATCAGTTTAATGATATAACTGTTATACTAATATAAAAATAAATAAAACATAACAGTTATATTTTAGTTTAGTCTTTTTGATCCTGTCAGTTACCAAATGCTAATCATTAGTTTAATATCTTTACATTGATATGTGCCAATATCTTTATATCTACTTTTCTCTAATAATGACATAACATTGAACACACATTTCACAGATTATTGAAATTGATAATCAACCTTTAATTTATGCATCTTTTAGAATGATTTTTTGTAATGATTCATATGCTGTGTTCGTAAATTATTAGTGACTATTTATTATAAAATAAAAATCATGATGTTTCTGATTTTTCACAATGTAAACAGCTAACTGTTATGGCATTAAAAGGTCAAGAGGTCAATGATGTCTTTAAATATGCCTGGATACACAGGTACCCTGTGTGAGATGGACACAAATGAATGCAGTGGCAGCACCTGCTAATATGGGGATGGGTTGCTGAGCTCTCCTCAGAGTATTTATATGGACAAATCTTTTATATTAGTTTATTTATTTACTCACTTTAAAATCCAATCTCAGCTCCCCCTCTCCTCCCAGTCTCCCCTTCATGTAGCCACTACCCCATACTCCCTCCCCTTCACCATTAAGAAGCAGGAGGTCTATAAAGATAGACAAAAACCAAACCTAGAGTCAGCAAAAATAAAGTACTGAATGTAACACATTACAGTTTTACTTCAGGACTCAATGGTGTCTATCTTTATAAACAAAACTACCTCTAACTTTGCATTCTTATATTGTTTGTCAAAGTATATAAAAAAGAAATTATGGGCAAGGGATTGTATATGTATATTTAGGGTTACAGTAAAAATAATAATAAAATTCGACTCATCGCTATTTTTTTGATGGTTTCAAGAAGAGATTGTAGCTTTGGTTTTCACAATAAATGCTACCATAGCCTTCAAAAAAAAAAAAAAAAAAAGAAGAAGAAGAAGCAGGGACAGGACCCAAACTATCCTGGCACCTCATCTTATTGCAGAAGTAGGTACATCCCCTCCCACTGAGACCAGTCAAGACAGCCTAGATAGGGGAGCAGGATTCACAGACAGGCAACAGAGTCAGAATAAACCCTCAGAACAGTTTGGGGGGAACTCACATGAAGACTAAGCCACATATCTGCTACATATGTACATGGCCCTAGGTCCAGCCCTTGGTTGGTAGTTCAGTCTCCAAGAACTCTGAAGTGTCCAGGTGAGTTGACTTTGTTGGTCTTCATTTGGAATTCCTATTCCATATTCTGCAATCATTCCACCAACTCTTCTACAAACTCCTGAGCTTTGTCTAATATTTGGCTGTGGGTCTCTGTATTTGCTGTGGTCATCTGTTAGGGGTAGCCTCTCAGAGGACAGTTATGTTAGGCTCTAGTCTTCAAGTATAAAAAATTATCATTAATATTGTCAGGGATTGGTTTTTACCCATAGGGTGGATCTCAAGTTGGGCCAGTCATTGGTTGGCCATTCCCTTAGTCTCTGTGAGACCTTTGTCCCTGTACTTCTTGTAGGCAGGATAAATTCTGGGTCAAGAGGTTTATGGGTAGTTAGATAGTAAAAATTGTCATCTTACCTAAAGAAATCTACAGGTTCAATGCAATTTACATACAAATTCTACCACAATTCACATTGGAAGAATAATTCTCAACTTCGTATGGAAAAATAAAAGAATGTACGATAGCTAAAACAATACTGTATGGTAAAGAAACTTCTGTTGGTATCAACATCCCTAATCTCAAGCTATACTACAAAGCAATAGCAATAAAAATTGCATGGCATTGGTGTAGAAACAGACAACTTGATTAATGGAAATAGAAGACTCTGAAATAAGGTCACATACCTACAGACACTTGCTTTTTTGCAAAGAAACCAAAACCACACAATGGAGACAGAAAGCATTTTCAATAAATATTGCTGGTCTAACTGGATGTTTGCATATAGAAGAATACAAATAGACACATATTTATCACCCTGAAAAAAACTCAAGTCCAAGTGGATTAAAGATCTCAATATAAAACCAGACACACTAAATTTATTAGAACAGAAAGTGGGGAATTGCCTTGAACGCATTAGTACAGGAGACAACTTCCTGAACAGGATAACAATGGCTTGCGAGCTCTAAGATCAACAATTGATAAATGTGTTCTCATGAAACTGAAAATCTTATATAAGGTAAAGGATACCATCGATGGGACAAAACTGCAAACTACTGATTGGGAAAATACCTTCACCACCCCATATCTGACAGAGGACTAATATCCAAAATTTATAAAGAACTTAAGAAGTTAGACACCAACAAACCAAATTAAAAGATGGATACTGAGCCAAATAGAGAATTCTCAACAGAGGAATCTTTAATGGCTGAGAAGTATTTAAATAAATGTTTATCTTGCATAGTCATCAGGAAATGCAAATCAAAACCACTCTGAGATTCAACCTTATGCCAATCAAAATAGCTAAAATTAAAAACCTCAAATGATAGCACATGGGGGCAACAATATAGAGCAAAGAGATAAACTCTTCCATTGCTGGTGGGAGTATAAACTTGTATGTCCACTCTGGAAATCAATTTCATTGTTTCCTAAAAAACTGGGAACAGTTCTACCTCAATACCTAACTATACCACTCATGGGCATATACCCAAACGATGCTCCACCATACCATAAGGACACATGCTCCAATATGTCATTGCAGCTTTATTCATAATAGCCAGAAACTGGAAATATCCAGATGTCCCTCTACTGTAGAATGAAGAAAATGTTCTCCATTTATACAATGGAATACTATTTAGATATTAATAACAAGGAGATAATGAAATTTGCAAGCAAATGGATGGAACCAAAAAATATCATCCCTGGTTTGATTACTGTGATGGCTTGTTTATGCTTGGCCCAGAGAGTGGCACTATTCAGAACTATTAGAAGTTGTGGCCCTGTTGGAGTAGATGTGTTACTGTGGGTATGTGCTATATAACCCTCATCCTAGCTACCTAGAAGGCAATATTCTGCTAGCAGACTTCAGATGAAGATGTGGAACTCTTAGTTTCTCCTGTACCATTCCTACCTGGATGCTGCTATGTTCCTGCCTTAATGATAATGGACTGAAACTCTGAACATATAAGCCAGCCCCAATTAAATGTTGTCCTTGTAAGACTTGTCTTGGTCATTCTGTCTGCTTACAGCAGTAAAACCTTAACTAAGACAGAAGTTGTTACCAGGAGTTGGGTATTGCTCTGATAGGCCCAACCCTGCTTCTTTTTGGAAGCATGTGGATTTTGGAACTTTGGATTTGGAAAGCAGTGTAATGCTTTAAGTGGGGCTTAATGGGCCATCCTAGTAGGAATAAGGAAGACTGTTTCTAAGGGTGATTTGAATTGTGAAAGCCTAGATCTAGAGGTTTCAGAGGAGAGGAATTTTATTATGTGGCAGTGTAGTGGCTATTTCTGGTTGTCAACTTGACTATATCTGAAATGAACTACAATCCAGAATTAGAAGGCTCACCTGTGGCCCTAATCTGGAGGCTGAGAGATACAAGTTTAGTTCAAGCAAGATCACCTGGGATTAAAGGTATGGAACACACCTTTAATCTGGGCCACACCTTTTGATGGAGACCTATATAAGGACATTGGAAGAAGGAAGGCTCTCTCTGCTTTGTCTGCTTGCCTTGTGGGACTGACTGAGCAACTGCTGGATCCTTGGACTTCCATTCACAGCTGCTGCCGACCATTGTTGGGAGTTGGACTACAGACTGTAAGTCATCAATAAATTCCCTTACTATATAGAGACTACCATAAGTTCTGTGACTCTAGAGAACTCTGACTAATACAGGCAGAGAGAGTGTTCTTATGATAATTTTGGTGACGAATGCAGTTGCTTTTTGTTGTTGTCCAAAGAACCTGCCTGAGGCTATTGTGAAGAGACTCAGATTAAGTGCATTGACAAAGGAAGTCTCAGAAATGCCCATCATAGATTTTCTTCTCTGGTTAAGTCTCGTGAAGAACATTTTAAGCAAACATAGCAAGCTAAGAAAGGAAAAATATAAAATATATAGTTCAAGTACTAAAGGAACACCAAGAAGTAAAATGGAGCTGGTTCCTGTTTTCAAGAATATTAAGTAGATATTTTCTTTATTTACATTTTTATTTTTTTCTATTTACTTAAAATATGTTTTTATTTTTTTAGATATTTTCTTTATTTACATGAAAATTTTCCCTTTCCCAGGTTCCCCTTCAACAAACAAACAAACAAACAAACAAACAAAAACAACAAGAACAAATTTCTTTTGCCTCCCCCCTCCCCATACCTGCCACCCCACCCTCTCCCAATAAAAATTAAAAAAAAAAAAAGAATATTAAGTAGAATTAAGGCAGTAGTAACCTTGGGGCAAGATGCTACTTAGCTAAATTTAGGTCCAGACCTGGTAGTTCAAGCCTTTAATTCAAGGAAGCAAAGACAATATGTTCTCTGAATTCAAGGCCAGCCTAGAATAGAGCAAATTCTAGGTGAAGAGAAACTTAAATCCAGGCTTGGTTGACCACATCTTTATTCCCAGTGCTTAGGAGTTGAAACACAGTCCATGATGCAAGTTCCAGGATGGCTAAGCTTAGGCACTAAAAAAGTTGGAAAACAGAAAACTGGTCATAATGTAATAGAACAAGGCAGGTCATGTTCAAGCTCCAACAAGCAGCAGAACTTGGCAGCTTTGGCCATGTGGCTTTGACTTTAGAGTCAAGAATAGAAAAGACTACTGGGACACTTGATGTCGGTTAGCTAGATCTAAGAAATTAGTGGTAATTAAGAAGAGACCAGCATCACTGAGGTGAAATCTAGGAAGTGTTTTCTGAGAGCACAGAGAAGCTGTGTTCTATAGATAGCCAATGTACCTCCTGCTCCAGCTGTACTTGGTAATAGCTAAGAGTCACCCAGTCAGTATTTGTTTTGAAGGCATGAGAGATCATGAAGAGCAGTTAAAGCTTGGCATTGTGAAAGGCCATGCGAGGATACAAGCCTCAGTTGCCGTTGATGGCCCAGGGCTGAAGGGGTCATGCAAAGGAATTGAGGCTTGGAACCATGAAGAGATCCTATGAGAGGCTATTGAAGCCTACTTGCAGTGGAAGATCCCATCGTATTGGAGATGCCAGTACTGTGGGATGATCACCAAGAATAGTAGAAGTAGTGAAGTGGATCAACCTGAGTTTAGAGTGCTATAGAGGGCAGAGCTGGAGAAGTGATGCCAGCCCTTTAGAAGAGCCCAGATCATGTATAGATCCCAGACATTGAAACAAGAAGCTGTAACACTGAAGTTGCCTGGGAGACCCCAAGATACTTGAGATGTCAAAGCTGTGGGCTATCTGCTGAGGAAAGCTACTAACAAGGAGTGGAACCAGCTCAGGAGAAAGAAGTTTGTTGCTGTCAACAAAGATGAAAAAGGAGTTGGAGATCTGAAGACTGCTCTGATATCAGTCATAATATGCAGAGTTTGGAGTTTACCCAGCAGGTTTCCTGTCTTGCTTTAGGAATTACGGTTGAGTGGTTGATTGAATACCAAAAGAGACTTTGAACTTTTGACTTCTAACAGTGTGTAGACTGCTATATACTATGGGGAGTTTTGAGGTTGTACTAAACATATTTTGTATTATGCTATGTTTAGGTATGGCTCATAGACTTGTATGTTTGGACAAACCTATTGGGACCAGGGAGTGGAATATGATGGTTTGTATATGCTTGACACAGGGAGTGGCACTATTAGATACTATTGGAAGTTGTGGCTCTGTTGGAGTAAGTGTGTCACTGTGGGTATGTGCTATAAACTCTCATGCTAGCTGCCTAGAAGCCAGTATTCTGCTAGCAGCCTTCAGATGAAGATGTAGAACTCTTAGCTCCTCCTGCACCATGCCTGCCTGGATGCTGCCATGTTCCTGCCTTAATGATAATGGACTGAACCTCTGAACATATAAGCCAGACCCAATTAAATGTCCTTTTTAGAGTTGCCTTGGTCATCCTGTCTGCTCACAGCAGTAAAACCTTAACTAAAACAGTCACCCAGACTCAAAAGGACATGCATGGTATGTATTCACTTATAAGTAGATATTTGCCATAAAATCCAGGATACTCATGCTACAATCCACAGACTGAAAAAAAAATCTAATAACAAGAAAAGCCAATGGGGGATGCTTGAATCTCACTCACAAGGGGAAACAAAATAGTCATCTAAGATGGAGCAAGGGAGGAAACTGGGTGGAAGCCGACTTGCAGAGGGGAACGTGGCAGTGGGATCAGGTGTAGGGAAAGCCAGGGAAAGAGAGCATGAAGAATGAGCTGAAATCGCCAGGTGGTATCTCGAAGACTTGCCAGAGACTTTGGATGGAGGAGACTCCAGGGAGTCTATAGGGAGGGTGCCTCTAACTGAGACTCCTAGCAGTGGGAGCCTGAAGTGGCTATTTCCTGCAGGACTCCCAGTGGAAGGAGACGAATACCAACCTGCCCACAGAACCTTCAGATGATATTAACTTTAACCAGGCCTTTGGATTCTTTCAAACCTACACAAAACTACAGACTGCCAAGGAAAGCTGAGAATGGGAGACGTGTTCTTCCACAGGGACCAGCATACCTATTGCTTATTCGATATCAAATGGTAAGCCCTGACACATCATACAGTAATATTCTACAGATAGAGCAGGTGGTGCTTAAAAAAGAATTGTGTGTATAGATATGAATAAAACAATGATTGGTTGAAAAAAGAGCCCTGAATTTGAAAGAGAGTGAGGAGGATTATAAGGAAGATTTCCAGAAAGAAAATAGTAATGAGAAATGCAATAATTATAGTACAATCTCAAATAGAAAAGAAATTTAAATAATTATAGCATCAAGGAAGAGGCAGATGTTTCCTGCAACTAGAAGTGTCTTCTTCAGCTCCCCATTGATCACCAGCGGCAGCAAAGAACCCCAGGCAAAATTGCCTGCAGACATATGCATAGGAAGCTAATGTAATTATCTTAGATCAAAAAGAATAACAAGAAAAACCCTGTGTACTCTATGGGCACTTGATAATACTTTGAATCACTAACAATTGTGGCTAATTCAGAGAAATCTGATTCGAAGGAAAAATAGGGGAGTAGGAAGATGTCTGGACATGAAAAAAAATTGTTAGCTGCGTTACAATTTAGGTTCATTTCTTTTTTAAATGTATTTTGTTATAAAATATCAATATCAACCTAGATGGATATGTGACACAATATTTAAGAAGCTAACGTTCTGGTCTATGGAAGTAATTGTGATTCTCTAAGTTCTCTAGGTGCTAGTCAGATACATTAGTTACAATTTCTCTGCCATTGTGATTCCTTCTTGAGAGTAGTTATTAAAAAAAAAGAGGAAGGTGCTGTTAAAAAGCAGTGCCATGAATAGGATGTGATTGTGAAATAAGAGATAGTTATTTCTGTAATATAGGACAAATAAGGACCAGTAAGAAAGCATTATCAAATTTTAATTTCAATGCCACATGAGAGACATATATTACAATAAAAAAGTATCAAATTCATGTTGACTGAAAATGGAATCAGAAGCACACCAAACTGTTATTTTCTTAAATATGTTGAATTCTGCTTTAATTTTTCATTATACATGCAATATATTTTGATATTTATCCATCTCCAATAATTCATCCTAAATATTCCATCAGAGTTTGTTTTGCAGTATATGGAAACCAATACAGAGCCTCAGTGGGGCATTTGCATGGCACCCTCTCATTTCAAAGATAATGCAATTTTTGTAGACAAGGGGCAGAGAAATTGTGAGAGAAAGAGGTAGTGGACATCTGCAGCAGAATGTTATTTTGTGGACATAAAAAGGTTGTTTAACACATGAGTTCACAATAGCTATGACTGCATACTCAAGAACTATACAAGGTCAAGCCACCCAATGCATCAGCATGGAAGGGTGTGGTGCTGCTGGTATCTGACTCCTCTGAGGAGTTCCTAACAGTAGGTGGCTAGTAGGAGAGGGAGAGTTAGTTTTTCTCAAATATGCAGTACCTGAGACGATATCCATGCTTCAGTGGATGGTTCTACACCTTTACACATAAGGGCAAGAGTAAATGGACTTGTGCATTTTTTTAGACATACCATAAATTTGGAAGGAAAGAAATGATCGGATATACTTATGGAATAAAAAGGCATTGTATGCATATTAAAATTTTCAAACAATAAATAAATTATAGCTTTTATTGTGCTTACAAACTATAAATTTGATAAATATCAATGATTTGCTTTACTTTTTACAAACACACACACATACCTCAAATTTCCCATTAGCTTGTGTCATTGAAGACAGAGACCAAAAGTTTAGTAAAACATAAAATAAATGATAGATAGATAGATAGATAGATAGATGACTATAGTTTTACTTGTGAAGCATATTTCTGTTAAGCCTTATTACATAAACTTTACATAATTTTCTCAGTTTTACCCAAGTTTTTATTATTTCTACATGTTTAGCTGTCATATTGTTTTCTTTCTTGTGGAAATCTTTCCAGAAATATTTATCTGATTACATACACTTGGGTAGAATGTATTTTTCATCTACTTCACTATTGGCATTGATAGTTTTGGATTATAAATGTAGGTTTACTACCAATGCTAGCTCAAAGTGGTCTTATACTAGACTTTCAACCAATTAAATACGTTTTAAACTCTGACTCCTTACAAATGTTCTAACTCTATTACTTTCTTTCCACGGTATTTAAACGTTCTCTTTTTCTTGACATTTTGAAGTGGAAAAAAGATCATTTTTTTTTGTCTGGATTTATTTTTGAAAAGGTTTCACCTGCTGGTGTCAGTAAATCCAGAGCTCACAGCACCAATAAAGTTAGCAAAGTCACTGTCCCAAAGAGAGTGTGAGCATAATTTGCTTTGACAGTTAACATACTGAAGAGGTTTGGGAACCCAGCCAACCAGAACTTGGTGGTGATGATGAAGCTGTCTCCTGATTGTCCAGGATTTCCTTGACTCTTGTAAAATGGGGCACTTAGAGCAAATGGTGTCCAACTAGATTCTCTTGTGGTCTTGAGTATCATGCATCAGGTTATTGTTAAGATACTAAATAGTGTAGAATATGACTTTTCTGTGGAAGAGGATATCTAAGATAAAATAGCATATCTGTAGTGTAGTTTTAATTTATTATTAACATTACTTACTCATATTTTACAAATGTAGATATGAAGAAGCTGGAAACACTTTTATAAATATAATTGTAACATCTTCAATTAATTACATTTCAAGACCAAATAGTGTCCTTGGGTAGAGTCACTTTTTAATAGAATAAGTAGAACTTAGTTTTCAACCATAGAGTAGATGCATAGGATCACATATACACTCCAAACATGGATAGATTAGTAGAATATATTTTTATCAAGGAACACAGCCAGTGTGTTCTTAATTAAGTTCAGAACAGGTAGCAGCTTCTAGCACTTTCTTAGTGTCAGGATCAAATGTAGTGTGTGTTACTGCATCATTTCACACATAGCAGTTTCATAGTGAAGTTAATCATGTAGTAATTAAAATAACCTCAAACCCTGTAATTCACATGAATAAAGAGGAGACATCTATGACAAAATTGAATATGATAGTAACATAAAATAATTACAAATATAGAGTTTTAGTAAACTTGATATCACTGATTCTAATATAGCATAACATCCTCATAAAGTTATTTATAGCTTTGTAAAGCGCTATGAGCCTAGTATTCAGGATTTTAATCATTAACCTTGAACTCATGTCAATTTTTGTAGGAATTAACAGAATAAATTTATAGTAATACTGTTTTAAAGATCCTAAGACATTAATTTATACTTTTAGATCTTTGATGATAAATGATTCTTCTTGTATATTACACAAGTGATTATAGTTTGCATGACATTTGTGTCTTCATTTGGAGCAAATGAAATACTTAGACTTTTAGTCTTAATATCTTTCCCCATTTATTTCTGTCATCCTGCTGTTTGGCATCTGCAAACCTAGCTCTTACCTCTAGGCAAGCAGGCAAGCAAGCATCTCTTTCCTGAACTAATGGCCATGTAGTTCCTTGGATTAATTGGCAAGTCAATGGTGCAGCCGGTATGCTGCTTTCCCAGGAGACCTGGTACTTCACATCAGCAACTTTCTGGCCTTCAGTTTGCTCCAGATCTTAACCCTTTCTTGGTCTTACTAATTCAAATGGAAGGCCATATTCAATATATTGCTTATATGTATAGTGATACATCACCTTTCACCATGATGAGAAAAGTAGTAAAATCCAACCGATTAATTACAAAAGCACATAATTTAATGAAATTATTTTTAAAGTGTAATATTTTAAAAGCCATTTTTGAGCATAGACTTTCCCAGGTACAGCCTTTTCAACAAAAGGAAAGCCAGGAGACCACAGCCACACTACCATGTAGAATGCTTTTCTCCTGAAACTTACATTTGAAATCTTAGAATAGACAGAAAATTGGAAACTTCAGCTCTCATATAATCACATACTTTCTAAATGACTTTAGAAGCTCAATATGAGGATTTTTTTTCTACGCAAAATTAACGTTTTGATTTGGATAAGGCTGAGACACCATTTTCTTTTTTAAAACATTCTATATTTTGCATGTATATGAATGTGCGTGTGTGAGTGCTGGCATTTAGAAGGCAGAGATCAAGAGGTCATGGCTGGTATCTTCCTCTGTCATTCAGCATCATTTTTAACAGTTCTGGTTTTGGACTACACAGGCAAGTCAGGATGCACTGGGATTGTGCATCTGTATTGCTTCCCATCTTCCAGCTCTCAGTCCTGGGGTTAGAAATGTGCTGTCTCACTTTGCTTTTAAGAGAAGTTGCAAAGAATCAGAACTCAGGTCTCATGCTTATGTAACAAGAAATTTTCTCATGGAGCCTTCTCCATTGCCCTCAGGTAAGGGAGTCTTTATATACTTTTAAAATTCAATTAGTTTTTTTTCCTTTAAATTTATTTTGTAGTTATAAATGCAGCATTTCAAATTTACTTTCCTGCTTCAAATAAGTTCTCTTAAGTCAGACATTCTGCCTTATGCCTTACTTAGCTATTATCTGAATACAATCCATTATAGATCATTTCAGCAAGGACTGATGCTGCTGACAAATTGTATTCTTTTCCAAACTCTCAGAGTCTGGACCAGGTCTACCCTATGGTAGAGCTTAATTTCAATCATTCAAGTCACTCTAAACTACCAGGTGGTCATATTTAAAAATTATAAATTAATATGAAATTAAATATGTTAAAACAGTTTAGGCAAAGATGTCAAAACAACAACATTAACACATAAAGTCAATATTTTAAAATAATTTAAGGATATAATGTACATCCATTTTTGTGCATTATAAGTTTTGGGTTTTTCTCAATTCTGACACTGATTTTTATCAGAAACATTTTATCTATATTTTAATTTCATAAAATGTTTAACAGTAAAAGTAGATTTACAGTTATTTCAAATGTGTTTAAAATTTTAAATTAACTTAAAATTAAAATTAGTTATGATTATATTAAATTAAAGAATGAACTCTCTATTGTCACTCAGAAAGTGCCCAGGAAGCAAGATGCAGCTTCTGTAGAGGCATCGACTTGAAATCTCATGAGCTTCAGGCTAACCATGAAATTTCGTAGAAAGCAGATGAGTCCTGTAAAATACATGAATTTAAATGAAATTTAAGAATTGATATTTTTAATAAGTTGCTTTAAGTCTAGCTTTTCACAAATATCTACTACTTAATAGAAACATCATATAACTAGAAAGCTTATTTTAAATTAATCCTATAGTGCGGTTCTTCTTTTAAAGTAATAGAAACAAAAATCAATCTATCTTTAACTGTGTCTAAATCAACACAGTATTAGAGGATGAATCTTCTCCAGGATCAGCAAATACTTGGATCAAATATGCTCAAGGATTATTTCATACATGGATGAAAATAAACTAAGTAACCTTGTATAAGTGCAAAAGGAATCATGAAATGTACACACCCACACCCACACACACACCCACACACCCACACCCACACCCACACCCACACCCACACACACACACACACACACTCTAAATATCTGGAAGTGGTGATTTCTGGAGTTCTGTGCTGAGTGCAGTCTTCTTGAAGATGAACTTTTCTAAGGTATTAGTAAAAAGCAATGGGCAGAAGGAATAGGCTCCTTGAATTTTGATATGTGCATCATTATTTATTATTAAAAGGATAGCTAGACATCAAATATGAGAACTTAAAAAAGGAAGTCCCATAGTGTCTACAGTACAAATCTAACAAGTTTATAAAACAGCACTGAAGAGGCAAGACCACTCTCCAAGATGGTTAGCTATTTCATCACAGGGCCTGGCCTGTCCAGGCTTCATTATTTTCTATTCAGTACTTTCCCCAAAACTTTATCTTTAGTAATTATAAGATTTCCATAATTGTAGAAGTACAAATGTTTTACAGATTTCATTTTAAAAGGCTGCTAGGAAAGTACATCACACAGGAAATAGATTCATTTCCAACTACTGAATACCAAAATACAGCACCAAATAAGTTGTGACAACTTTGTTCCTATAATATTATAGAAAAGAGTTAGTGTGCTCTCCCCATCCAAACATGTATGTATATATATATATATATATATATATATATATATATACATATGTACATGCATACATACATCACATACATAAATACATATAACAAGCATTTTAATAAAGACAAGGTTAAAAATACAGATCTACAATGAAAAGAACAAGAAGGGAAAAAGAGATTCCAATCATACAGTTTGAGGGAAAAAAAGAGCAAGAGGAAATGTAATATTGGAGTCTACTTTTGTTCTCAAAGAGATGAGAAAGTTAAGAAAAAAGCCTCATGCTAAATGGAATTAAGGGAATTAGAACCTCAGGACAAGACCTCAACTAGCTAACCCTGCAGCTTATGAAAGGAAAAGATCTGGGGGATTTCCTAGTACTAAAAAATCAACAGAAAACGTAGGCAGTGTAGTTCAAGGAGAACACAAGGTCTAGCCCCTGCAAGCAAATAAACTTCCAGCTTCAGCCATGTAGTTAAGGATTTAGAGTCATGAAAGAAATAGGGAAGAGACTGTGGAACCTTCTTCCACTTTTAATGGAAACTACCGAGGCTAGACATGTTACAGGACAGGCCTTGCATGGAGGCCCAGAGAAGACACTCCCTAAAGCTTATGAGGTGCAACCTGGATTGTATTGGAGAACCAAAGGTATTGGAGTTGCCAGAGCAGTGGGAGAGCTAGGTGCCAAGGACAGCTAAGGTGTGGAACCTCTCCAAGAGTGAAAAGTATGTTGCAATCAACAAAGCTGGAAGGAGATTGGAAAATCCATCTAACAAAGAATTCGGAGTTTAACCTCTAGGTTTTTTTTTTTTCCCCTAGCTTTGGTTCACTATGTTCCCTTCCTTTCTTTAGGTGAAAATAGTGAATTGGCCTCAGCTAGACTGACTCCATGATAGGTTGCAAACTAGCAGTTCAGGAGACCAGGATTGAGTTTCTACTTTCCAGAACTGGACAAGTCAGTTACTTGAACAACCACAAGCTTATGTAAAAGAGAACCCTTCCCCAGTTTGCAAAAGGACAGTTAGCCAATCTTGCAGTCAAGAGATCAGGAGCTATTCCTCCTTGGCATGAAGCAAGAACAGTCTGAGTCCTAGCATTACAAGATCCCCAGAGATAGAACTCACCACTCAAGATATAGATCATCTACTCCTCCCTAATATTTGTCTTTTTAACTTTAAAACTAATCTGTGAATTCAGTCAGTGTACTTCTCTCCTGATGGAATTGAGCCCCTGTGTGCAAGAATTTGTTCAATAACTGCTCTTTGCTTTTGCATACTATTTGAGTCTGGGGTATCAATCATTCTTCAGCAATTCATGGACCTTAACCTTTGGTGCACTGGCCAGGAGGTGCTGAAGGCCACCTACTCGAATAGCTGAGAATTGTGGGAAGTTTCTTTCCCCCCTAATTGGTAGATTTAGGAGTGTTCAGTCTGTCTGTCTTTGCTTTTGTTTTCTGCCTGTTGCCAACCTGGAGGAGACGAGGGGCAAAGCAGACCTGTATTTTGCGATACAAGTGCCAGGGATTAAGGTGGACTCCCGGAATTCCACCTGGAGAGCTCTGGAGAGCTCTCACCTGGAATCTGGAGAACGTGAAAATTCCCACCTGGTTTCTGGAGAGGCTGAGTATTCTCACCTGGTTTATGAAGCAGCCATAGGTTTATGCTACTCTTGTGCTCACAAGGTGAGCCCCTCTAGCGGGCTGTTCCTGTTTTACTTTTGTTTTCTGTGTTGTCCTTGTGTGTTCTATTTGTGATTGTTGTCATTCTGTACCAGTTTGGGGGATATCATCTTGATTTGTAAAATGGGACTGGCACAGAGCACCCTTCTGAGTCTGGATCTGGGCCACTTTAAGCACTTCTGCCAGGACTCAGGGCCGATTGCCCCTTCAAGCAAACTCATCACCTTTTGTAGTAATGAGTGGCCTACCTTTATGATTGGCTGGCCCAACAAGGAGACTTTCTATCTCCACATCATTCACCAGGTAAAAGCTATAGTCTATGAAGTGCCAGGTCACCTGGACCAGGTGCCTCATATTACTATCTGGCAGTAATTAGTGGAAGAATCCCTGTTTGGATGAAACCCTTTTTGTCACCTGCTGTATCAACCCCTGCTCTCCTTCCCATGAAGGAGGGCAGACTCTGACAGTCAGTCTTACTTCCTTCTTCAGCCCCTTCTTATGTTGCTGCCTAAGCCTCTGCCCAGCAGGTACAAGCAAAAGAAGAGGAAGCTCTTGACTCAACCTGGAGTCTGCCCCCTACTCAGGCTCCAGCAGGCCAGAGAGCTGACTCAGCTTCCTATAAGGCTGAGTGGATCACAACCCCTATGCCTCAGGGCCACAGGACCACCAGATGCCCCAGAGAGACAGTTTATGTCCAATTGTGCCAGTAATGACTTATATAAGGGAAGATACAAAATTCCTTATCTTTAAAAAGGGCATCATCTCTTGTAACTGTTCTAGACTCAGTCATGCTGTACACACCAATGTACCTGGGATGACTGTCAGCAACTGTTGCAGATCCTCTCTAGCACAGAAGAGAGGGAGAGGATTTGGTTTGTTGCCCAGAAGTCAGTCAGTTCTAGGGTGAAGGGATTACCTACACAGATTTCAGCAGACATTGACATGACCTTCTCCTTTATTGAACCTGACTGGGATTACAGCACTCACGAAGGTAAGGAGAAACTCCTCCAGGCCTACTCCCAGATTCTTATGGAGGACTTCCAAGAGGCAGCCAGGTGGCCTACAAATTTATCCAAGGTAATCCAGGTTACCCAAGGGAAGGATGAATGCCCTAGGGACTTTCTAGAAAGACTCATGGAGGCCTACAGAACCTATACCCACTTCTATCCTGAAGCTAGAGAAAGCCAATCAGTTGTGAACATGGATTTGTTAAACAGTCATCCCCTGACATTCCACGAAAATTCCAATTCTTGGAGGGGTTTGAAGTAAGCAATTGACAGAGCTGGTAGCTATAGCAGAGAAAGTCTATAACAGAGAGACTCCTGAGGAGTGACAAAACAGGGAACTGGCCAAAATGTTACTAGCTCCCACTAACCATTACCTTGAGGACAACAGGTGTCTTAGTCAGGGTTTTTATTTTTGTACAAACATTATGACCAAGAAGCAAGTTGGGGAGGAAAGGGTTTATTGAGCTTACTTTTACATGGCTGTTGATCACCAGAGGAAGTCAGGACTGGAACTCAAGCAGGTCAGGAAGCAGGAGCTGATGCAGAGGCCATGGAGAGATGTTCTTTGCTGGCTTGCTTTTCCTGGCTTGCTCAGCCTGCTCTCTTATAGAACTCAAGACTCCCAGCCCAGAGATGGCACCACCCACAAGGGGCCCTACCCCCTTGATCACTAATTGAGAAAATGCTCCACAGCTGGATCTCATGGAGGCACTTCCCCAACTGAAGCTCCCTTTTCTGTGATAACTGCAGCCTGTGTCATGTTGACACACAAAACTAGCCAGTACAACAGGTAACTGAGAGACATGGCTTAGAAAAGAACAAAGGTGAGCAGGGTACACTTGGAGGGGAAACCTACTGAAGAAAAACCAATATGGCTACTGAAAAATACTGGACCATTGGAAAAATGAATGCTCTAACAGAAAACCCAAAGTTCTGGAATTAGTGGAAGTTAGTGACAGAGGTTGATGGGGCTTAACCCACCTCAATGGGTCCTGAGTAACCCCGAAGACAGAGGGAAAACCAATAGATTTTCTGATGGACACTGGCACACAATATTACATTTTTTAAAACCACTGGGGCCATTGTTAGACTGAAAAACACAAATAAAAGGGACAGCAGGCACTAAGCCCTATCCATGGACTACCGAAAGAAAGGTGGACTTGGGAGTTAACTCATTCTTTTTTTTTTTTTTTTTTTTTTTTTCCCAAGACAGGGTTTCTATGTAAAGCCCTGGCTGTCCTGGAACTCACTCTGTAGACCAGGCTGGCCTCGAACTCAGAAATCTGCCTGCCTCTGCCTCCCAAGTGCTCAGATTAAAGGCATGTGCCACCACTGCCCGGTCTAACTCATTCTTTTAGGGTCATCCCAGGATTCCTATGCCCCCTGCTGGGCAGACATCTCACCAAAATTCAACCCAAATCCATTGTGGCCAAGAGGAAGTAGAAGTGCTAGATAAGAATGTCCCAATCCCACCAAAGCCTAACATTATTACTGATGCTATGAAGTGTTTACAGACAGGAGCCTAACATGGCTATTCTCTGAGAGGCCCAAGCAGCAGCTGACTGAGACAGACTCAGATACTTACACCCAACATAGGACTAAAGTTGGATACCTCTATGGTTGAATTAGGGGAATAACTGGAGAAGCTGAAGGGGAGGGTGACCACAAAGGAAGACCAGCAGTCTCAACTAACCCAGACCCCAAGAAGGTCCCAGAGACTGAGCCATAAACCAGGTGGTATACACTAGCTGGTCAGAGAACCAACCCCCAGATAAATGGCAGAGGACTGCCTAGCCTCAGTGGGAGGAGGTTCAGAAAATCCTTGAGAGACTTGAGGCCTCAGGGAAGGGAGTTATTGGGGGAGCACCCTCTTAGAAGCAAGGGGGAAGTGAAATGGAGTAAGGACCTTTGGTACTGGGTGGGGAAGCTGGGACTGGGATGTAAATAAATTTAAAAGTAATAATAAAAAGAAAGAGTGTCCCTATCTAGTTATGTTATGACCCTAACCTAAAAAAATACAAGTTGTTCTCTCAGCCAATGCTCTCACTAAACCTAGAAGTTTCTGTCTGAGGTCCCCAGAGTTTGGATAAAGAGAAATCAAATCAGATTGGCTCATCTCAGGGCCCCAATCATAGTTCAGTTAAAGTTTTGCGCTATCCTAGTTCACATCAGATAATATCAGTGCCAAGAGAGGCCTGGATAGAGATAATCCAGTACATCAATCTGGCAATTTCGGAGCCTCATCCCTTGCTAATCAGCATGGAACACCCTGTTCTTCCAGTCAAGAAGCTTCATTCCTGTGGCTACCAACCTGTGTAGGACTTGAGGGAAACAAACAAGTAGGTGGAGAGATTCATCCCACAGTTCTAAACTGTTATACACTGCTGAGTAGCCTCCCTCCTGAGCATGCTACATATACTGTTCTTAACCTGAAGATGCCTTCTTTAGCCTGACCCTGGCATCCAAAAGCCATCACATGTTCACCTTTGTATGACAAGATTTGGAAAGGAACTTCAATAGACAACTGACTTGGACATGCCTGCCTCAGGGATTCAAGAATTCACCCAACTTTAATGAGGCACTACATGAGGACTTGGGTGAGTATCAGCAGGACCACCCCTAAATAACTCTACTCCAATGTGCAGATGACCTCCTGATAGCAGCTTCTATATGGAGACCTGCCAAGGGTAACATGGGACCTGCTACAAGGATTGAGTCAACTACGGTACTGAGTTTTAGCTTTAAAAAGGTCCAGCTCTGTCAATCTAAGGCAAATTATCTGGGGTAGATACTCAAATGGGGGGAATCAATGTATATTGTCAGATGCCTGGAAACAATCCATCCTCAGTATCCTGGTCCCATTGGCTTGAAGGTAAGTATGGGAATTTGGGGGATATGCTGGGTTTTGTAGATACTGGGTGCCAGGATTTACTAAAATAGTCTGCCCACTGTATGAAGCTACGAGGGGGACAAGAATACAAATTAGAGTGAACCCCTGAAATTGATATGGGCTTTAAGACTTTGAGGAAGACTTTGTTAGAAGTACTAGCCTTGGCCCTCCCAGACATTCACATACCCTTCTACCTCTATATGATTGAAAGCAAAGACATAGCAAAGGAAGTGTTTCCTCAAACCCTAGGCCCATGGAGAAGGCCTGTGGCCTATCTATCCAAGAAGTAGTACAGGGATACCCAGCCTCTCTAAGGTTTATACCTCCCACAGTCCTGCTGGTTAAGGATACTGACAGATAACAATGTGGTAGGAACTCATCATTATTGTGCCAGGCTGACATACTTGCAAGATCTGCTTGTAAATCTTCCTCCTATAAGGTATATACTTAAGGTATATAACCATAAGGTATAAAACTGGTCATCTGGCCGGAACCCTGCAATGCAGCTACCTAACCTGTCCTCAGATATAAACATGACTGCTCCATAGATTTGGAGCAGGTTCAGAACATTAGGCCAGAATTGACTGACATTCTCTGGTCAGATGTTGAACACATTTATTTCGTAGATAAGTTTCGATCAGAGTGGAACCAGGTGTACAGAGGCAGTAGTACTGGACTTGGCAAGGGACTCTGTTTTTTGGGTAGCTGCTCTGTCATAAGTCACATCAGCTCAAAAAATTGAGCTGATAACCTTGACCCAGGCTCTGAATCTAGCAGAATGGGCCATAGTCAACATCTACACTGATAGCAGGTATGCCTTTCCCACTACACATGTCCATCAGTCCATATACCAAAAGGAGATTACTGACTGCAGAAGGGAAAACAAAAACACCGAAGAAATATTGGCTCTAGGGGAAACATTATGACTCCCCCATCAAGATGGCTATAATCCATTCCCCCAGGGCATCAAAAGGGACCACTGGAGACAGACAGGGGAAACAGGGTTGCTGATAAGGCTGTCAGGGAAGCTGACATGGCTTACACTGCTCACATTCTGGTAGCCTTGCCACCTCCTGCACTCATAGCTGTCCCTAGCAGAGGAGAAAAAGGACCAGGCTAAATGCAAAGGAATCTATAGAAAAAAATGGATGGTTGCATACCAATGAAGGTCACACCATCCTACCCAAGAAGTTTGCCAGACAGCTTATCCACCAACTTCACTAAACCTCACATTTGAGCCACTGAAAACTGAAAGAGGGGCAAAATACAAAATATTTGACATAGGAAATTTGGTAGACCAGGCAATCTCAAATTGCCCCACCTGCCAGGCTGTGAGTCATTCTGGCCCTGGTCAAGGAACTAGAATCAGAGGCCAATGGCCTGAAGCCAATTAGGAAATAGATGACACAGAGGTAAAACCAGGAAAATATGGATATAAATATATTAGTCTTTATAGATAAGTTTTCAGAATGGGTAGAAGCCTAATCAACAAAGGAGAATGCCAATTAGTAGCAAAGATTTTAGAAGAAATCATACCAAGGTACGGATTATCAACCCTGCTTGTGTTAGACAATGGGCTAGCATTCATCTCTCATGTAACTCAATCTTTAGTACAAGCCTTGGGGACTAATTGGAAATTATATTTTGCCTAAAGGCTCTAAAGTTTAGGTCAGATAGAAAAGATGATTAGGACTCTGAAAGAGGCTTTAACAAATCATCCTTGAAGCTGGCTGTGATTAGGTGTTTCTCCTACTTTATGCTTCATATAAGGATAGGAATACCCTGTATATTTTGAGTCTTACCTCCTTTGAGATGCTACATGGGAGGCCCCTCCCATGTTACCTAATCTCCAAACATATTCTGGCTGAATATGATCAATAGAAAATTTTGGGACCTCTGAAATCCTTCACAGGGTCCAGAAGCAGCTCTGGCCTGCCATTCACCAGATTTTTAAAAATCTGCTCCTCCACCCAATCCCCATTGCACTGAACCAAGTGATTAAGTCTGGGTCAAGAGGCATCATCACAAGATATGAGGAGCCATCTAGGAGAATCTGAAAACTAGCAGGTGGTCTTCCTGAGATGGTTCTACCATGGACTGTAAAGCTACAATGGATTTGCTTTACACACACACACACACACACACACACACACACACACAC
>JADRCD010179200.1:0-15984 GCA_019843815.1 Montemys delectorum
ATGAGAATGGCATAGGGGAGAAGGGGGTCTGGGAGAATGAGAATGAAGATAGCAGAGGAAAAAAAAAAAGCATCTCTCCCTGGAGCCCCAGATATGCTAGTGTGACCATTTAATGTTGCTCAGACTCTTAATGGAACTCTAAGAGTTAAAACCTACACCTAGAAGTGGGTGGGGAAAAGAAGAAGGAAGGGGTTTCAATGCAATATACACAAATCCCTATGCCTAAAACTCTCTTGTGTCGCTGTGAGTTGTAGGAATTTACATGCTGAGACATCAACATGTGTAGACACAGCTGGCAACATTGTCCAACCAGCACATGGGTGTATATTCCTAGAAGAGTATCCCCACATTCCTACTGCAAAGATGTAGGAAAGTAATGAATGTGTAGATTAACTCTACAGAGGGGGTTTCTTTAGAGTTCCCAGTGACAACTCTTGGTGTGAATGACTAAGTTCTGAGAAGTCACGTGGCTGACCATCTTGCTTTGCAGGTCCCCCTGTGGCCGTAGGAATGAATATTGATATTGCCAGCATTGATATGGTTTCTGAGGTCAATATGGTGAGTATTCATGCTCATAGCTATGTCTCTGTAACGGGGACTGTGTGGGGACTGTGCAGTCACTGGAGGGGGGATGCTTGAATATATGTGTAATGTGGGGACAGGGGAAGGGTATATTGCTCAGGAATTCATGATATGTGTAATTGCAGAACAACTCCTGGTTTTTTTTTTTGCACTTTTTCCAATTTGGATCCAATACAGAGTGAGTAAAGTACTTGACACATGCACTTGTAAAGGCAGCAAAATACTGGAGGCCATGACTCTGATGCCTTCTTGGAAACTTCAGTTTGTGGAGTTTCAGTTTTGGGTTTGGAGATCAGCCATGGTAAAGGGAGGATTTGAATGTGACAAAACAAAACAAACAAAACAAAACAAAACAAAAAAAAACTTACCAGGAAGTCTATCTTACAAACTAAACTACCACAAAGTGACTAAGTAATCAGCCCTAGGATGTTGATGCCCACTTGTGGCTTTAGAAAATTGCCTCCTAGTACTTAATGACATTTGACATCTCTGCCCTGCCCCCCTACCTTACATCTCCTTTAACTCCTTCTGCTAATCCAGTGAGATAAAATAAAAACTGGGCAGTCTTTATCCAAAAAGGCAAGCTTAATACCAAGTGTACTTACTGCTCCTGAGACACTAATCATTATGTGTACCAAGCACATATAATTTATTGACAGCTACACTCAGTCTTTGGACAAAAAATAAGAACTGAGAGAGAGGGGTGTGTGGGAAGATCCTGTGTTCTCCAACAGGAAAGCACTTTTGGGGGGGTATGCTTCATGCAGGAGCGCCCCCTGCTGCCCACGTTGGAGCACTGCGGACATACATGACAAGGACAAATGTCCCAGATTCCCCCACTTAATTCAGGGACATTTCTCCTGTAAATTCTCCCCCTCTCTCCCTCTCCCTCCCCCTCTCTCTCCGTCCTTCCTTCCCTCCCTCTCTCCTCTCCTCTTCTCAGAAGTCTATCTAGATAAACTAAACCTTAATGTCCCAGTATTCCTTTCACATCTGATAGCACACAGCCCATTTCAGATTCTTCTATGACATCCTCCTGTCTTCCTGTCTTGAGAGTGAACAAATAATTAGAGAAGGAGATGAAGTGTGTAAGCTTTTATACAAACACTTCTAAGCCAGCCATTGGGACATAAAATTTAGGGCATACTAATTAACTCAAGAAATTTGAAGTATTAGGATTTAGCCTGGTTCTCACCTCAATTTAACGGAAGTTTTTATATTCCCAGAATTCAAAGTAGCAGCTATCAGTTACAGATGTTGGGCAATAACAATCTAAAGGCACAATAAGATTCAAACCATTTTACAGAAACTCCGGGGGGGGGTAATCAATTAACTCAGAAGTGGTTTAATAACAGAAAATTTTATAATCTAATAATTGGGAATGTTTTTTATGGTATGACACACAAACACAGAAGAAAGATATTATTGGATGACTAGGAAAGACACAGTAGGAAATTCCCCCATGTACATACAGAATGTGTTTCTTAAGAAATTAATTTCTCAAATATACAAATATTCTACTTTTGTGACATTTGAGAAGTCCATCAGTTTGCATATTTGAACTTCAACATAAAAATAGAAAACGTCCTAATCTGGGTACCTCTACAATCCCAGGCACTTGGCTCTAATCTGAATTTCTAATATCAAAGTTATATAGAAATCAATTTTGGCTTTGTATTTTCTATATGTGCTTGGTCAGACTCATATCTCATTTATTTTTTTTTTAATTTTTTGCTCATCTTCTCCAATAAAGCTTTATTTTACTAACTGCTTTTAAAGACATCACAAAATAATATTTCATAGAAAAATATTTATGAGATAAAGCAATGCTCACAAAATTACTCTAGGTTACTACAACAGATTGGAAAGGACTTGGGTGTGTTATATCCTTACATGACATAAAGTGGTAAACCTTTCGTTCTCTTCAAGAACTTCAACTGACATTTTTGCCCTGCATGCACCATTTTGGAGAGGGATCAGAGGTGGACACAATGCCAAGACCTGCTAGTCAAAATATAGATCCAGCTGAAGCAGGGTGTAATCACTTTGAGCTATTTACTGTTGCAGAGAAGTCATGGGATGTCGAAAGTGCAAAAATAAATGTCAGCTTGTAAATGGGACAACACTGTAGCATTAATGATTTGAAGCAGGTGTGAAAAATTCTAAGCCAGACTCCTTTCTTAGCTTAATGCTGACACCAGTGCATTTGTCCAGCCACACTTTGGGCTGCCAGTCTTACTGACCTAAAATTAATCCTCCAAAAATAGTTTTGTAACAAATATAACTACTATCTTGTTTCAAAATATGGTTATTTGCTTGGAAGCAACAGATGAGTCTGGCCCCCATTGCTAACTCACTATAAGACTTGTATTGTATATTGTGCAAAGGCCTACCAGGGTTAGGACTATATTTATTGGCTAAAGAATGGTTTTAACTATTTAAGTGAAACCTCAAAGTTGATTAATACCCATGTTTGTTCAATATGGCTTGCGAACTATTGTCTCTGGTAGCTGTAACTTTCATTATTGTGCATCTGCCTTTCAAGAATGACATTCCCCAGACCGTTCACATATTTGAACTGCATCAATATAGGTGTGTCTTGATGGGATTTTTTAAAAGGACAGATGATACTTATAGAAAGATCCAGAGCTGGATCAGGGGTGTTCAGCGCCAGCTCCATTTCTCGGTCACATTGAGGTTATTCACAGTCAAAAAGGTCTTTATTTCCTTAAGTGTCAAAGGAAGGTATAGTTCTTTTTCTACTATCCTAGATAACTACCAAGATTAATAAAATGACATTAGTTGCATTTAACTTAACAAGGGGTAAACAGCAGGCAAGCATTCATTGTACCCAGCATCCATTCCTGCTGCTGCCATGTGGTCATTTTAAATAACCATGTATCTCATTAGATTTCCATTTCTTCCTGGTTGAACTGTACAGAATGAGCATTAAGAGACTTCCATCTACAAGTTACATGGACCTCTAGTTACAGTTGTTTGTTATGGTAATTGCTGAATATATAAAAGTTTCAGGAAAATTTTGAAATATAGGAAAATCTGGAAGAAGTCTAAAATTCCTGAGTTCTTCGGAAGGTGGTGACAGTGTGGCAGGTTCTCTGCTTGAGTGACCATCACCCAATGGAAGATCTTTGGACACCATGATCCCAGTCAGAATGCTGCTAAGCAGGAAGCTTGGCTCTAGAATGAAATATTTTTAGACGTCTTGGTTAAATTGGCAGGAATCTTTTTGTTAAGATTCTTTGATGAAAAGTGCATTTTACGATTCAAATTTGGCTCTGAGAATTATGGACCAAAATAGCTTTTTCTTCATTTGAGGCAGATTCTTCATTTTTGAAATGGCACATTTGCCAACCAACTGAAGCAATATTTCACTTTTCAGGAAAGAGTTCTAGTAAACACATTCACAAAATTACCTTTTTATGGAATGGCAAATGGAGAGAAGTAATGCTTTAAAAATATACAGATGTTTCTTGTATCACCAGCTGCACAGCTTAAAATTCCATTCAAGCAATAGTTATTTAGCAGTTACTATAAGCAAGATATGTGCAAGGCCTGATGGACAGAGCAACAAAGGATATCACCCTCCCCCTGACCTCATGTAACTTTATATATAATAAAATGTATTAACCTTCAACTCTGCCTCAGGTTCTGACATTTGCTTAGTCTACATATTATCTTTTCTTTTACGTCTTTGTTGAGCATCCAAGCAGGTTCCTAGTGGTCTCTGTCTTCTATCAGTCTTTTGATATTTAATTTCAATGCTCATTTAGTATTTAGTATGTCAAGTTGACTTATTTGCTACATAGTTTGCCTGTCTGCTTTTATAATATTGATGAATTACGTCAAGCAAATAATACTGTCTCTGATAGTATGTGAAGTTCCCAGCACTGAAAGAAGAATTCATTGTCATAACAGAAATTTGCTATTGACTGTCTACAACCTATACTATCTATGCAGAGAAATACAGCATAGAGTCATATCATAGTGCTTAATTTGAAGATGTGTATCATTTAAAATAATGTAGACTGAATTCCAAAGTTGTAAGTACTTTGAAGGATAGAACATTATAAAAATATAAAATAATGATGAGCTACATAGCTGATATCAAATGGAGGCTAGAGATCTATGGATGGGTGTTCCAAGCAGAAAATAAAACGGACATAGATGAGAATATGTGAAAAGGAAAGAAATGATATCAATTTGTTAGTAGCTTGAAATGCTGGTGTGATCCTAGGGAGAAGAGTCAAGAGTTGGTGATGTAGCCAGAGCTAGTGATCAGATCATATGGAGTAGTGTGTGTGTGTGTGTGTGTGTGTGTGTGTGTGTGTGTGTGTGTGTTTACGAGTGTGTGCCTGTCTGCCTGTTCATCCATCCATCTGCCTGCCTACCTTACTAAATAGCTTGTTATCTTTCTAAAGAGAATAGTACTCGTGCAAAAATCTAAACAGAATCATACAGTCTGACTCAAGCTCTAGAAGTTGGTTTTGAAATTCAGGAGGTGAACAGGAGCGAAATCTAAGGTCAGGAGAAGAAAAAAAAGCTAAGTACAGGGGGTAGGATGCATTGGTGAGTTAAGATATGACTGTAATCATGGAGATATAAAACCCTCAAACTTACAAATTAGGAGTGGCATGCTTTAGATGAATCCCAAGATTTTGATGGTGTCCTTTATCGCTATGGAGAAGATCAGTATGGTGGTGGAGGTTAGAGGGATTAACTGATAGTATATTCTGTTTGAGCAAGGCTGCTTTTGAATTTTCTATATGTATGTAGCCTTCAAGCATGGGTAACTAGTTGGTGATTGAAAAATGGTAGCCTACGACAGAGAAAGAAGGATTGTTCATAGACTTGAACACTGTGTCAGGTAAGTGTGTCATACGACTGTATGGGGAGAAAATTAAAAAGGAATTAAAAGACAGCTAAAAATGGAGGTCTTTTGAGCACTGAGAAAACAGAAAAAGAGCTGAGGAAAGAGAATGATGGGCACCTAACTTGGAGCTGAGGAGTAATTGATGTAAGAGCCATCAGCTAATGTCTTACAAGCTGATGCTCCTTAGAGTTTGGATGAGAAACAAGTGGTCCATCAGGTTCCCTGTTATGGAATCACTTTAAAGAAGTTGTGAGAGTTGTCTCTCAGTCACAGTAACAGGAATATACTGACAGACCACAGTAAGAAATGCTTTAGTGGTTAGAGGCCAACTACAATTTTGAGGAGAAAAAAATTGCTTAAGAAGTAGCCACATGCACTTTAGAAAAAAAATACTCTCCAGGAGGCAGTAAGTGGGAGATTCAAAGAACAACATAGGACAGAGTGAGAAGCTGAGAGATTTCTTTACTGAAGACTTTCATGTTTCCTGTACTAAAGGAGACAGCATGGCTGTTGTGGAATACATAGGGAGCTCTCCAGGCTAACAGGTTGGATTAGCTCAACAGATCATTCATAGAAAATCTTGTACTCTGTATTGGCAAATTACTCTCTTCCTCTTTGTCTTCCTTCTTCTTCCACACTTCCTCTCTACATGTTTCCCCATTTTCCTTCTTCCTCCTCACTTTCCTCTTCTTAATTTTCATCTTCTTCTTCTTCATCAACTTCTTTTCCTCCACCTTTTCTCTTTCTGCTTCCCATTCCTCTTCCTCTTATTCACATGCTTTTGTATCCTTCTTTCTACCTTGTGTCTCTTCTTCCCAGTTGTCTTCTTTCTCCTCTTCCTCCACCTCCTCCTCCACCTGTGCAGTGTTCAGCAACCACTATCATCATCACCATCTCATTAATATGATAAAATAATTACAGCTACTGTTTATTGAGTTCTTATGCAGTCCTTGTGTTATTTCTCATTATCTCATTATCAAACCTTCTATAAAACCAGAGATCATTACAATCAACTTATTTATGAGAAGACAAACCTGAAGTACAGAGATGAAGAATAACTTTTTCAAGTTCACACAGGCAGCTAATAATCACCTTCACATCTCTCAAACTTAGCATCTCATTTAGACTGTATTTTTAACATAGTGTCTAACATAATGTCTAATTATTTGATCATTTCCTTTCTACCAGGATACTCTTTGTATGGTTTTGTTTTTAATTCTTTAGAGGTGGTGGTGACGGTGGTGGTGGTGGTGGTGATGGTGGTATGTGTGGCCCGCGTGTGTGTATAAGAAATTAGTGGATAGATTAGATGAGCCAGTCATTTATAAGATGTTACTATCGTTCCTTGTCCTAGTTTTAACACACCTCAATTTTAAACAAGTGATTCCCTCAGTCAGGTACTTTAGCCAGAGTATATGAAGACTTGGCTAAGATCTCAAGCAGTTGAGGAAACTGATTGTGTGATTAATTTCTTTCATTGCTAATGAGTATCAGTCATCACCATGTCTAATTTTATTGTGGTGCTTCAGCCCTATCAATCAAGTGATCATAAAAGTTACTAATTTATGATGAATAATCATCACTGATGTTGCTGACTTAACTTTCAACAGCTTTAAACTGTTTTAACGAAGTTAAACTGTGGGGAGGCACTGCACAAAACCATCACACTTTTACATTTCCTTCACTATTGTCAAGACGCTCTGTTTCCTTCTCTTCTACTCTTTCCCTTTCTTACACGATCTAACTGCAGTTCATCACTGGCATGGAACTTTTAAATTTTTCATGTGTTTTTGAACAGCTCTTCCATTTAATAATTCTGATTTTAAAATTTATTTATTTATTTATTTATTTGGTCTCTCTCAGAGCACATTACCTGTTATTTCTTTTACTGGGTACTCAGCAAGGCTTTGCTTGAATGGGAGATGAATTAAAGATCTGACTACAGGCTTACATTGTACAGAAAGCAGATGGGAGGGGGCTTGTTCAATGTCATAAATTAGAAATCCATCATATATGTGTTATTTTATCCTAACCCATTGCACAATAATGGAATCCCTACAAGAGTATAAATTAGAAAAAATTCTATGGGGGAGGAAGGATTCATTTTAACAAGGGCACTTTCTCTTCTTGGACTCATTCAAACCATCTGAACTTTGGCATTGCTGATATTTGGGGTCAAATGTCACTCTATTGTAGAGGGCTGCTACGTGTACCATAAAGTGTTCAGCAGCTCCTCTTGCTTCTACGTATTAAATGCAAGTGACAGCCATTAAATAATGAAAATCAAACGATGTCTTTTACAATCACTGGTGTTAAGAATAGCATGCTTTCTTTTTTTCCTCCCAGCAAGTAAGGAAAAGCATTGTTACTGAGCAAAGTTTTTCTGCATTTAATAGCTGTTCTCATTTTACTTTAAAAGTCTATTATGGGTAAACAATTTAAGAATACAGAAAAAAATCTGTTTTCTTGTTAATTCTTTAAAATTGTTTTTATTTGAGTTTATTACATTTTAATTCATGTTCTTAATCACAGTTTGTACAATGCTCTTAGTTATTTTAGAGTATTATACTGTGTATTTTAATTTCACAGGGCATTTTAATTTGCATTTATGTGCATTTTAATTTCATAATTTACAATTATAGTAACAAAAACACATAACATCACTGTCGCCAAGGCAAACTAGTGTTTGCATTCTTTCATTTTTTTATTGGTTATTTTATTTCATTTCAAGCATTGTCCCTCTTCCTAGTTTCCCCTTTGCAGCCCCACCTTCTATTCCTCTCCTCCCACTTCTATAAGGGTGCTCTCAAACTCCCACCTCACTGCCCCAGCATCTCCCTATTCTGGAGCACCAAGTTTCCACAGAATCAAGAGCCTCCCCTCTCTTTGATCCCAGATGAGGCCATCCTTTGCCACATACGCAGCTGGAACCATAGATCGTTCCATGCCTACTCATTGGTGGTTTAGTCCCTGCAATCTTGCATGGGGGGTTAGTTAATATTGTTCTTCCTATGAGGTTGCCCTGCATTGTTTCTATAATTTGTATGATGTGGAAATATATGAACATAATGATCATTTACCAATTACTCATTGCCTATTACTAAAAAAGAAATCTGTTGTATCTATTTTATAGAAGTTTACAATTATGGCAAGCGACTAATTAAAAATATAAAGGAGTACATAATGTGTTTTTCTCCTTTATTAATAACAATATGCATAATATGCAAAATATGCAGTTGACTCATATCTACACAGCTACAACATTCTGAGTTTTTATAAAATTACCACATTTTGGGTGGGGTAAACATGCACTAAAACTGAATATTAAAGAAAAATATTAATATTTATGAATTTTGGAAGATATAAAACAAAAATTAATATGATATTTCCAGCTATGCATCTTATTTCCCAAATATTTACTATATTATATTACTTTATCACATTGTTTGTTACTCGAGGGGTTAAATGGGTTGCTGCAATCTGTATGGGTGAGTCCGGAGAGGTGTTTGCCTGTTGGCTTTTGATGACAGTTTTGTTAATGTGCTTTAGGTATTTCTATTGCCAACTCTCATTTCCTTGCTCTGTAAGTTGGCACCCAATGGCCATTTCTCTGCCAAGAGGTCTTCACTCTAAAGCAATTCTCAGCCAATTGAAGATGAAATAAATTTCCTTCTAACATAACAGCAACAATTAAATTAATGAAGTTTTAAACATGAATCAATGTATATCTTAGGAAAGGGATATGAGAGCCAGCCAAAGAGGAATACTAGAGATTGGAAAGCCAGCCTTTGCAAGTACAGCTGAGGCCTGACTTTCCCCAGATGTGTAACCAGTGAGGGCTGAATTTGTTGGAGGTATAGATAAAGCACTGTCACTGTAGCTTTTTGGAAAATAATCATTAAGTGCTAATTGAGGGAGTACCTTACTAGTTAGATATACAGTAGGTATTGAAGTAGATTTTACCTTAGAGTTAAGTCTCCCTCTATATACAGAATTCATCTGCATTGCAGAAGTTGAAGTGAGAGGAAGACAGAGACAAGACCAATTCAGATGATGAGATGGGAGTGTGAATATGCAGTGCACAATGAAATGCTGAGGCTTCGCTTGTGCTGTGACCCCTCAGTTTTTCTATGTTAGCATTCATGTCTTCTGAGTCCATGCCCAGAACCCGATTTAGTAAACATGAAGCAGAACTCGGCGTGTTGAAGGGCTCTCAGGAATCACAGACACACATATTGTCACACATTCTTTTAGAAACACTGGTTTATAGTGAAATTAGAAATGAATTTGATATCTTCACCATCAAAGGGAATGGGAAATAACTGGCTAGTCTCTAATTATGAAAAAGGCTTTGGCAACAGGTGTAGTGCTCTTACAAGAAGACCTGGTTTCAGTTCCTAGTACCCATATTGCCATTAACTGTAAATCCAAGCCCAGAGTATCCAATTCCTCTGGCCCCCTCTGGCACTTATACGGATGTGACATATCAACACGTAGACTCACATACCACATTATCTTACGTTTAAACAATGTAAAGCCTGGATGTTTGAGCACCTTAAAAATCAGTAATCTGACATCCAATTTGTTCAAGACATGTTAAAACATGCTTAACATGTTTGCCTGTAAGTTTTTGCATTACAGTTACATTCCTCAGCTCTGAATTGCTACAATAGGAAACCAGTGTGAAGCAAGAGAGTTTTCCTTTGGCTCCTGGTTTCAGGTGGTTTAGTCCACTGTCATTGGACTTTGATATCTGGAACCTCTAGTAGCCCAGGATGGCTAGAGAACAGGATAGAAGACTCTTATTCACCCCACAGCAGTTGAGCAGGCCCTAATCTGTCTGTTAAGACCACACCCCTAAGACTAAGCTTCTTCCCTCCAGAACCTACCTCTAGAAGGCTCCACCACCTCCAGTTGCCACGTTTCACTGGAGAGTGGAACTTCAACGTGCAAACATTTGTAGGTATTTTAAATCCATATCATCACAATGCTATTTTAATTCAATGACCCACAAAACCCAGTTTTCCTACTAATACTTTTTTTTAGTTTAAAGTTAACTAAATTTAATTTTTAATTTAGAGGTAACTATTTGATTTAAGTACTTTAGATAAATAAATCTGGTTTGTAACTGTGCATCTGATAATTATTAATGTATAAGTACTAAAAGTGATTCTATATGTATTATAAATATATTTGTAAATATTTTATATAACACTTTGTATTATTATCTTACAGTATTATAAATTCACTTTTATATAATAATATGTATAGTTTATATAATGATCCACAATGAATTATGTGACTTTAAATCTGCTAATTAATAAGTTTTGATACTTTGACCTATCACTTCATTTGATAGGAAGAATTGACTATTGATAATTATTATAACTTTTAGTCTTCTATAATAAAAGGTTAAAAACTTCATTTTACAATGCCAGTTTCATGTTTATGTATTTTCTGTAAAAACTATGCCTAATATTTATTTTCTAAAAATATTACAATTTTATAAATGGGTTCCTGGTTTTATAAGGAGCTCATAGATATACATAAGTAGACAAGGAATGACCTTTGTTTAAACACATGTGAGATTTTATATATATATTATATATATAAATATATTATAATAAAGATTTATATATTTATTATATACTATTAATATTATAATAAATATTAATATAATAAATATTAAATATATTATTATAAATAAATATAAATATATTATATATATAAAATCTCACATGTGTTTAAACAAAGGTCATGTGTGTGTGTGTGTATATATATATATGTGTGTGTGTGTGTGTGTGTATACTTGAATACACATATGTATGAATGCTTAGGTACCTAAAGTACATTATATGTAAGTTCGTAATTTAGTAACCAAAATTATAATTTGTGATTTTGAATATCTCTACACCCAGTAATTTTGAACTAGTTGTTTTGGGGATTTTATTGAGTGCTTAGATTGTATAGAAAGGTGTTTATTCTATTTTAGTGAAATTAAAAAAACACAATTAATCTAATAACTGAAAGAAATAATTACTCATTTTACAGATGTCTGAACTAAATTTTGAGTTATTAACTTGTCCATAGCCACAAGATGATAAGGGATCACTGATATTTGAAACCTCAGGCTGTGTGACTCTACCAATACATGTATGTCAATGTATGCATGCACTCATATATCATGAAACATACTCTAGTATAATATTTACACAAGATTTTATTTTTTTAAAGAGGTTCAATTCATTTACACTATTTTCATTTTGTTATTGTTTTAGAGTTTTCCAATTTCTATGAAAATGGAAATCGTTAATAATCATGTAAATTTCAAGATCTTTTTTTTCTGCATTTTCTTTTGTTAATGGGAATATTAGGTAATAGGACTTTAATAGAGAAAGTTAGCTATCTGATGTTTTAACATATTCACATTTTTCTTACCTTGTAGACTCTAATGTCTGAAACAGAGAAAAAATTTTTGAGTTTTGTCTATTTTTCTTAGAAAGTAGGTTATATTTGAATCAAAGCTTTGGCTATTCTGGTTCTTGAGACTATAGCAAAGTAGATTGACAAAACTTGTGCAATAGAGCATCTAGTCATTCAGCCAATCACAAAATTCATCTTTAAACATTGACAATTTTTTCATGATTATGCAAAGTTTTCAAGAATTACAAATTTGTCTTCAATTTTATTTTCTCTTCTGTTCACTCACTCATTTGCAAGAGAATCAAGTTCATTCTTGCTAGGTAGGTGTGGCCTATCCCTGAAATGTATCTTCAGTAATAGCTCTCTTCATCATTGATCTTGAATGAAACGAACTATGGGTCATTTTAAAGGAACACCTCAGGCAAAAATTTCAGCATGACAAAGAATTTTAAGCATGACTGAACAGCTTTGAATGAGTAGGGTTTAGATTCTGATCCCCATTTCTCTATTTCTTCCCCAGTTCTCATTTGCTGTTTTTATGCTGTCTTATTTTAAAATGAGGCACAGAGAGGGGAGTGGGAGAGATTGAGGGAATGACAAAAATAGCAGGCTTTGCCCATGAGTCTGCAGCATGTCTTCATTACCTAAGAGAAAGAAGGCTTGTTTTACACTAACACTGACCTCTGCTTGGTATAAAATATATTAAGTATGCAATAAGGACTATATAAGGATAACCCAGAATTGGCTCTTGATTTGACTCTGACTCTGTCTGTCTGTCTCTGTCTGTCTGTCTCTCTCTGTCTGTCTGTCTGTCTGTCTGTCTGTCTGTCTGTCTCTGTCTCTCTCCCTCTTTCCTTCCTTTCTTTCTTTTCCTCCTCTGCCTAACTGAAACTTAGCTCTTGCACATGTGAACCACACCCTCTACCAATGACTCACTCCATGCCCAGATTTTTCCCTGTTGAATTTATATAATATAGAATGATATGAATCCAAGTATATAGTATATGTATTTTCTTTGTTCTTTGAAGCAATAATACTTTATTTTCAAAAAACGTTTTAGTTTGAAAGAAAAAGAAAGGTTCAATTGGAAAATTAATTGTAATTTTGACATGTAACTGGAAATGATTATGACTAATTTAAAAACTCATTTTATTAAGAAATTTCTATGTAATGGTTCAATTTTTAAAAATTTCATATTTTCAAAAAAAACATGTGAAATAATTTCTACATTCTCAATTTATGAATGGGGACTGAGGGGTTAGTACCTGAAGCATGGGCCTAATTAGAACCAGGACAGCACAGTTCTTTTATGATGCTCCAGAAAGTGACAGGAGTGGAATTGAAGCTTGACTCCCCAAAAGGTTTTTCTAAAGATAATAGAAAAAAGTGTTCTCTGAATTGAGTAGATGCGCCTTTGCCACAATCTTCAAGGGTGGTGGGTAATTCACAAAATTGAAACAAATAGAAGATAAAAATATATTAAAGTTTGTCACAGTGTGAAAGCATATAGGCTCAATGATTTAGATAAGATTTCTGCTAGTAATTATCACTTTCCACACCAGTAGGATTTGTGAGTAAATTGGAGATTATAATTTATATTTTTCTTAGCATTTATACATTACCTTTTATTCCTCAGAAATGAATTTAGTTCTTGCTGAACACACACACAAAAAAAATGTGCTCAAACGAAAGGATATGCTAATCCTGGGAATTAAGCACAAAATTAGATTTTGATTAAATCTTATGAGAGACTTTTGGAGCAAAGAAAAATCAGCCCTTGACATCACACTTGCCATTCCAATGGGATGACACCTGTCTCTGAATGCTCTGCTGATCAGCATTTTTGTGAAATAATAGCTACACATGCTTCAACTCGAGTCTTTACTTGGGACAGACTCATTTCTAAGTTCTGAGAAATATGCTGTGCAAATAAAACTCATCTGGTATCTGTATCTTTAATATACTTTATCTAATTTCCACATAGATCGATAAGAACAAAATCAGGAGAACTATAGTTTGTATATTCACCATACGCTTTGAATTGCATATATTTTTATAATTGCAAAATTGTGTGTTGTATATACATATTTAAAAAGCAGAGTCCTTTTTATCATAATCTGCTATCAAATTTTAACAGATTATTTCTACACTTATGAAATGGTATTTATATCAAAAGGATGATACTAGATGCCTTGACATTATCCTGTAATTTAAGTCATGGGAGAGAGCTTTCTTGTGTTTTAGAAAACATTTTTTGTATTTGCTAATGGAGGAATGAAATGTATAAGGTAGATTTCATTTGCTCATTACATTCTATTTATAAATCATGTTAGTTCCTTTGCCACATAATTTCCCTTATATTTTAGGACGTTTACAAATCTGAATTCTTTTCTTTTATCCTGGCCATTAAAACAGTATTCTGGTCAAAATAAAATTAAGACAAATGCAGATGATTACAATTAGCAAAATAAATATAGAGTCCTCAGGCTTCATAGAAATACATTTAAAATATTAATAAGTAATATATTTACCATTTGAAATAAGGTAGGACTATATTATCATGCTCTCAGATATATTTATAATTGTCAGCATTTTAACAGTATCTTTTGATACTATTAATAGTAATTCTAATCTTTGCATAGAATTTTATTACATACATGTACTGTGTTTATGAAATCAATCCTTCATGGATGATTCTTATTATTTGGAGAATTTTTGATACTATGAAATAAACTATATAAAATATTTATATAGATTTATATTATATACTTTAAGTCAGTATTCCTGTTTTTAGATTTGCAATCTTTACTCTGTAATAGTTATTAATATTTATCTACATTTTGTACTAGTAGTAATTTTTATATTAAAGATAATCACCTTTATTATATTTGTGTTCATTTGAAACGTTTTTGCTCACTCACTCATATGTACATATGTATGTGTTAAACTTCAGTAGGATAAAATATCACATATTTAATAAATATAAATTGTTTTGAATTTTCCTATAGAACAAATTAGGATGTTTGTTTCTCATGGGTCCTCTCTATTGAAGAATATGAATCTTCCCCATACTTACTAATATTTTTATGTGCTTCAATAAACGTGTGTTGTTTTATTTAGGAGAATCTGGTATGTTTCTGAATAAATTTATTCCCATAAGTACTATGCATATCTTGCACTTATACTTCAGCACTTTAGATTCTTATTAATGTCTGAATGGGAAATTTTTCATTCAATGGTTATTTTTCATTCTTAGCCAAATGAACAGATGTCAAAAATACATCTCAGAAAACTTACCTTTATCTTCGCTTTTCTTGCTACCATTTCTTTTTCTTCTCTCTCTCTCTCTCTCTCTCTCTCTCTCTCTCTCTCTCTCTCTCTCCCTCCTTTATTTTTTAAGAGTCCAGTCTTTGCCCTGCTCCTGGTCTGCCTTCCCCCTGTCTCCAAGAGGATATCCCCAGCCAGGCCTCCCCACTCCTTGAGGCCTCAAGTTTCTTGAGAGTGAAGGTTAGGCACATTCTTTTCCACAGAGGCCAGACCAGGCAGTCCTCTGCTATATATGTATCAGGGGCCTCGAGCCAGATACTGTATGCTGCTGGATTGTTGGCTCAGTGTCTTCTGGGTTAGTTGCTACCGCAAGTCTTCCTATGGGGTCTCTTGCTGCCATTTCTATTCCAGTCTTTGGTGAGAAACCCGTGATAGCACTAATTTAGTGGAAACCACCACTGACCCCGCCACACCCACATCAAAGATTTTGCACCTCTTTTAAGGGAAGCCTATTATTAAACAACTTAAATGCATAAAAATATGATTGTTTAATTGTAATTTCAGTCTTCAAATCTATCTCAAATAACCAGCATGCATAGCCATGCATGAGAAACTTGTCTTAATGTCTCTTGAGTTTTCTTTAACTTCTTGTACTAAAATACGGCTTAAAAGTAATTGTCTTTGTATAAGTTGTCCTATATGTATCCCTTATATTGTTATCTTGCTGAGAACAAGAACTTTTATGGATATAGTAACCATGATTCTCACATGTTATCTCTACATATATTAAAAGGGACTCAGTACGTATGGTGTACTTACAC
>JADRCD010179206.1:0-10999 GCA_019843815.1 Montemys delectorum
TCACTGCCAGCCACTCCATGCAAAGAGAGAAGGTTCAGTGGGGAAAGGACATTCACAGGGCAATGAATTCAGTGTGCAGTTTAAGCAAGAGGTAAGAATATGAAGCCTGGGCTAGAGAGATGGCTCTGTGGTTAAGAGCACTGACTACTCTTCCAGAAGACCCAGTTGTGATTCTCAGCACTCACATGGCAGCTCACAAACATGTGTGACCCCCAGTTACAGGGAATCCAATGACCTCTTCTGGCTCCTACAGGCACTGTGTGCACAGGCATACATGCAGGCAAAACACTCACACACATAAAATAAATTAAAATTAAAAGAATAAATTTAAAGCCCAAGATTAATGTCTTCAAAGCACTGAAAATTGCTCTACTATTGAGCTACTGGAAAAATAAATCTCTATTAAAAAGGCAAAATACATAATATCCATCCTGATCATTGTCAATTATTTTAATGAATAAGGTAGATATTTGAATATATGGTTTCATTTCTTCCCAGTTCTTGGCCAGATATAGCTCACAAATTAATAAGTGGCATTTCTTTGAAAATTCATATATTGTGAATTAAATATAGTTTGTAATAAATGCTCGTATAGTTGACTTTTATGATAAACTGAAGTAAGCCTTCTTGAACACTGTACCCTGGCTCTTTTTACTATTAGACTGACGCTCTGGGTGGGAGATAGATGCACATCTAGGTGGTGACAACTACCCTGTGGTTGCCATATTCTTTGCATGGGGCATGCATGTGGTGACTAGAAGCTACTATGCACAGAGATGAGACAGTACTAGATATATTGTTTTTTTCCCCCACTGCATGTTTGGGGTCTGTCACCCTCTCTTAGGAGAAATAATGTCATCCATTATTTAAAGTGGATGCTATTCTGGCTCCTGTTCTCTTTTGTCACAGATCTTGTGCTCTCTGAACTTCAATAACCACACAGGTATATCTGTAGTCACTGGATATATTCATTGTGAGGGCCATGGAGAGGGCTATGATAAATGTCTTACAGATGGAATTGGGGCTGATTATGGGGAGATTGTCATGACAGTGGTCATGGGTAGAAGCCATAGATGATGATGGCCAAGGGCAGCAGTTACACAATAGATTATGTCACGGTCATAGGCAATTGTCTTAGGCAATGGTTGTTTATGGAAGAAGTTAACAGTGGAAGTCACAGGTAAAACAAAGCATCCCTAGGAAGCAGCTAAAGCAAAGGTCATAGGCTATTGACAAAAGTAATGATTATGAATGACTCGTCTGAGAAAGTCATGGCAATTATTGATGGCAATGATCATGGATGCCTTGGGGGAAGTATACTGCTTTAGGAAACAAAGAGTACAGATGTGGGGGCTGGCGAGATGGCTCAGTGGGTAAGAGCACTGACTGCTCTTCCGAAGGTCCTGAGTTCGGATCCCAGCAACCACATGGGGGCTCACAATCACTTGTAATGAGATCTGATGCCCTCTTCTGCCAGAGCGAGCAGGGGCGGAGCTCACGGCCATCTGTACAGCTACAGTGTACTCATAAACATAGAAGTAAATAAATAAATCTTATAAAAAAAAAAGAGTACAGATGGACCTTTGACCACCTGGAACCTGGACAAGTTCCCAAGTAGCAGGTGACCTACAGCACCTATCAGTGATTGGAAGTGGGTAGTAGAGTTGAGCATGCCCCATGTATGGTGTGACATGAGTATGGGAGGGAGCTTGCGTTGTATTGTCTCTCATGAAGACTGTCAGAGTGTTACAACCCACTCTGTCCTGCAGCAGCAGTACAGTGAGAGTCACATCCCCATTTTAATTAGACTGACATACTTCCTCAAAGATTTTCATTGGACAGTAAAAGAGAGTCATTCCTAGTAGTTTCCAGAGCTGCCTTTGAGCTCCCTTTCTTGCCTGGGTTCTGGACCCCTCTCAGGTTTGACATAACACAACACTCTTCTAGGCTAAACAGGTGCAAACATTTTTCCTTTCATGGCTGGCCAGTCCTTTCTCAGTCTTGCAAAGCAAAAGAGATGAATAGGTTTTGATGAAAATTCCAACCGAGCTCATCTTTGTGTGGAAGTTATTTCTGGAGAAATAACCTTAATATCAAATGTGAGCTTTAGAAGAGGGCAAGAGCAAGCGTCTCTGAGGTCTGCGTAAGGAGTCCACCCTGTTCATCAAGTGGTGTGCAACGGTGTTCAATGTGCAGTCTAATTTCACAGCTGGTGTGTTTTCTGTTGACCTGAAACTTAGAGGAAAGAACAAACAGGGGTGGGGGTAGGGTGAATGAACCTCAGAGGGATTTGACATAATGAAGTTTGGGGATTGATGGGTAAAATCTGCTGGACTGAAGTGAGACGTGTCTATAAGGTTCTGAGTTTTCAAAAGTTAAATCTAGAAGTGCAAAAATAAGACAAAGCAGGTTAATAGCAGAGCTGACACTTCCTCAGAAGTGAGTTTTGAAGATGGACTCATTCTGGTGATCATCTCAGTTCTTTGCTTGTGTGCTGAGATGTGGTACAGCCCTCAGTGTGGATGGATCAGGGTGTGGATGTGTTACGCCTATACTTGTTATGTATGTGAGTCTTGATGTTGTACAACATGGATGGGGGACAACTTAGTGATACAACTACCTATATCCTTTCAAGTGAAAAAGCATACCTGACTGACATCTGCTGTATGGGTCTAACAGGAATGGGGAACCAGGCTTGTAGGGTCAAGATCAAGACCATATCTAGGCTGTCCTAGTTCCTCAGTGCAATTTTCTTTCACTTTAGTGTCCTGGTGGGATTCCATTGGTCAAGCTCACACAAGACTTCAAAGCTGCTCACATCACAGCAGGTATGGAGAAAGGTTTAATCCATCCATAACATACTCCTTTGGGCTTCTGCCACAAAAAGCACATGGCCATTGTCATTAGACACAATTATTTTCAGTATCTCTGTCTGAAGAGGAGATCATGCCCAGGAGAAAACCATGGGTTTCCTGAGCTAATGTGTAGTAGGTCAGCCCTTCTTTGCCCTGAGAGTATGCTGGGAAATCTATCAGGTGAACTTCACTTGGGCAAATGACATAACACAATGAGAAGGCAAATGGGATTGAACCAGAAATAGACTTGGGCCCCTCGTAGCCTACAATGAGTGGGCGGGAGGGTGTTGAGGTTGTGGCAGAACACCAGTTTGACTCTTTTGAGACTGCTTTATGGTGGAGTAGGATATCATGGACCTAGTAAGTGGCCTTGTTGAAAAACTGGTATTTACAATGACATGGGATGGTTTCTTTGGAGAGAAGAGGAGGGAGGGAGGATGGATGAAACTTAGTGAAAAGCAGCTTATCAAGTTCTAAAGAGGTACCTGTAGCAGAGTCAGGACTCATGGCTTTAGTTGGGTGTCATCACAGTGAGAAGAAGTATCCTGGGGATGTCTCCATGCTGCAAACTCCAGGCAAACTTCATCATCTGAAGTGGGATAGGATAACAACAGAGAAGACAGAAAACATAGGGACTTGGAAATGGTCAACAATCAGACTAGCTCAGTGCCTCAGTTACAAACCAAAGCAGAAGAGGCTGGGTGGGTGAGTGGTACAGCACAGAATACAGGGAAATTCTAGTTCTTCAGCCCAGGCTGCCCCAAGAGACTACCACAGGATGGCATATGCCTCATGGTCCTGGTCAGAGGCTCGATTTTGGAGAATGAAATATAAGGCTTCTGTTCTTGATTCACAGATACCATCTTCTCCCGGTGTCTTCTTGTGGTTAACTCTTTATATGCCCTGGTATTTGTTTATATGGAAACCATAATAAATGACTTAGGCATGTACTCCAAGCCTTCTCTTTTTAAAAAAATTCTCCAAATGCAGCTGCATTCTGAGGCCTGAAGATTGAAACTCCAGTGTGTGGATCCAGGGATCACAACTCAACTCTGAATAAAGTCAGTGCAGGTAAAAGATATGTAGGATAATATGAAGAAAATGGGAACGGTGGACAATGGTATAGGGATGGTTCAGAAGTCCAGATAGATTTGCTGCTAGTCCTGGATGCAGGTCACAGCCTTGATATGGGGCCATGGAGTCCTTTCAGGCTTGCTGTTTTTGGTGATATCTGCCTTGGACCATCTGCCCCAGAAGCTCCTGATTCAAGTCCAAAAGTAGGGAAGCCAGAGTCCTTGACAAAGCACCACAGCATTTGCCCCATAGCAGCAGATTCCTTTGGATCCTGGAGCCTCATAACATGTCTAAGTGCAGTGAAAATTCACAAAGAGGCCTGAGGAAAATGAGAAAAGACTGTTTTAGTTAGGTTTCCATTGCTGTGAGAAGACACCATGACCAAGGCAACCCTTATAAGGGACAACATTTAATTGGTGTTGGCTTACAGGTTTAGAGATTCATCATAGCAGGAAGCATGGCAGCATCCAGGCAAGCACGGTACTGTAGAAGGAGATGAGAGTTCTACATCTTGTTCCAAAGGCAAACAGGAGAGGACAGACTACTGACTCCTACGTGGCTAGAAAGAGGGTCTCAAAGCCCACCCCCACAGTAACACACTTCTTTCAACAAGGCCACACCCACTCCAACAAGGCCACACCTACTCCTACAAGCCCATACCTAATTGTGTCACTCCCTGGGCCCAGGATATTCAAACCACCACAAAATCCTTTAATAAAATTGTAGAATAAATAGAATAAAATAACAGAAGTAGGCCAGAGAGTTGCCATCCACTTTTTACGATAGAGTAAAGGAAAGCCATGGTACCCTGAAGCCGGTCAATTCTGTGCAAAATACCTGATTGACTTTAAAGAGATAAACACACCCTGCAGTGACATTACAATGCTGCAGAGCACTCAGGTCAATTCAGGTAGTAAGTGACTTGCTTGAGCTAGGGCAGTGAATGTGGCAGTGGCATGGGAGCCATGAGGTGGCCAGAGCAGGGAGCTTTTATCTATCAGCTCTGTGCTGTAAATGCCCCTTACAGAGTATACTGTTGTTCCTTCTGTCCCTGGTATCTGCTGAGGCCAGCCCGGGCAGATATTTTTCTGTCCATTGCTGCCCATAACACAGAAACCCAAGTCCTTCTCACACAATGCAGGATGAGGATGGGGAGCCCAGGGCAAGGCACTATTGGTGTTCCCCAGGACACAGAATAAACGGTCTCATGGTCACAGCTTAGTGCATATAGACTTACTAGAGCCATCATACAGATTGGGAAATAACTTAGTAATAGAATCCCATGAACAGTGACGAAGTACTACTGCAGGAGAAGCAGATAGTGAAAACTAGATAGGACACAATGCTGTTGAAGGAGGCAGAATGGGAGGGTCACCCCAGGGCCGGAAGAGGGAGTCAAGAGCTCATTGGAGGGCAAGCTCCACCCACCAGTTCTTCTACCTTTCAAGATTGCTTCATGCTAATCACCTCAATTCAGCTTCAGGACAAGGATTAAATGAGGGGGGGGGGTGATGGGAGGACAAGTTAGAAGATGGGTTAAGGGAAGGGATAAACTAAGATAAGTGTCTTTTGAAAATGTTGTATGGAAAACCATTACTGTGAAAGTTTTCATACATACATACATACATACATACATACATACATACATACATGCAAACATAGCAGATTACTCCGTATTTGCGTAACCATACTAATACCAGGAATGGATTAAAGTTTTTGGAATTATTGACCAAGAGGTCCCATAGAGGCCTAAACTTTATAGACAATTGCCTATGCTCTTGATTACTCCCAGAACTTTATGGTAAGACCTTACTGCTGTATCAAGACCATATACTTGATTCATAAAATATGGATAAATCAAGACAGTACTCACCTAGAAGCTTCATCCTTCCTGGCTCATTTTCATCATGCTGGTGTTATACACGCTATGCTACTAGAGGAGACAAGTAAATCATCAGTCTTGTCCAGCTTCGAACCCTGCAAGCTACAATAATTATTGGCTTGGCAAGACATGCCCAGTGGTACAGTCATGGCAGGAATGTTATGGGAGTAACCAACCACTTTCTCATTGGATTTAAGTCAAGATCCACAAGAGGGAACTCATGCCTGTTACTGTTAAGAGGGCCAAGAATCCAAGACTAATAGGTCTTCCTTAGGTCCCTAAGAGAGAACCCATGCTATTATGTTGTTAATGGCTATAGTATAGTAAATTCAGCTAACTCATAATGACTTCATGTTATAGTGTGTGTGTTTGTAGGTCTCTCTCTCTCTCTCTCTTTCTCTCTCTCTCTCTCTCTCTCTCTCTCTCTCTCTCTCTCTCTCTCTCTCTCTCTGTGTGTGTGTGTGTGTGTGTATGGACATATCTTAAACCTCATCAGAAAAGCTTCTTTCTGAAGTAGATGGTGATTAACACAGAGACCCAGAACTGGTAAAGGTGCATATAAGAAGAGATTGCAAAATGCTCAGCCAGACATCTATATCACAGGTCCTCTTCCTAAGGCTCAGCAATAGTCATAGAAGGTAGTAGAAATATTGTAAGAGCCAGAGGCAGTGAGTGACTACAAGGAAATAGTGTTTCCTGGATACAGAAGTTTAGTTACACACATGAATTTACAGTGAGGGTGACAGCAGGCACAAACTCAAGTCAGACAAAAATCCCAGGATGGATAGCAGAGGTAGACCAAAATCCTATTCCCATGGGATATTGGTGGTTGATAGCTTCTGGGGAAGGGTATGGCCCCTGGTATGTAGCTCAATGGATGGCAGCACACCCAAGAGTCTATGGGCAGCATAAATTGAACTTCATGGGTTAAAAAAGAGAGTAAAAAGAGTTGGGTAGTTCAAGAAGGAGTTGGATCTGGGAGGAGTTGGGGAGGGAGGAGTTGAGGAGGGACTGAGTATCATCAAAATGCATTGTATAAAATTCTCAAAGAATATAAAAAAACCCTTAGATTAAAAACAAAACAAAACAAAAGGATGACAGGGATATACTTTGGACTGTGCTGGACAGACCTTCTATTCACATAGATTTATCCACTGCTCATGAGGTCAGGGATTTCAGGTTGGCTGTGCACTAGCTGGTCTTGGGGGTGCTCAGATACGGATGTTTGCCACATCCTTGCTTATCATGGTCCAGCATCTTCCCAGCTCTTCTTTCCAGGCAGTCAAGCACAGAAACTCTTCCTTTGTTGTCTTCTGTTAGCCAGGCAGGGTGCAGGGCCATTTAGATGGGAGAGTGGAGAGACAGAGCTTGTCTATTGATTGGAGGTATTGCATGGACACAGGATGAAGTGAGGATTATGGACCTTTGAACTTCCCCATGAAAATATCTCCTTTCCAAAGATGGCAAAGATTGACTATCAACCTACGTGTGTGTGTGTTTGTGTGTCTAAATGGCTGAATCAGTAAAGTGTTTTCTGGGCAAGAATGGGGATCTGAGTTTAATTCTTAATGTCCATGTAAAAAGCCAAGCATGGTGGTGAATGTGTGTAATCTCAGTACTAGGGAAATGGACATTGGTGGATACATGGCTCACTGGACAGTCAGCTATGGAAAGGTCCTGGTCCCAGTGAGAGACCTGTTCTTAAAATCAAAGTGGGAAGATCTTGAGGGACAACATCTGAGGGTTCCCATCAGTTTTCACACACATATGCACACATGAATACATCCACATTCACAAGAACACTTCTATCCCAAGCTAAGTGACATCTTAGATTTTGGATTTTAAAGTGGACAGAAGGCCAAGTTCCACATCCAGGGCTTCTGTGGAGTGGAAGAGCATGTTTATTAGCCCTCCATCTTCCCAGTGCTTGCCCACAATCCATTGAGGAACCTGGGTGCCAACGTACCACAGCTTCAAACCACTGCCCTGGAAACCACCACAGTGAAGGAATTGTGCTATGGAGAGATTGGCATGGGGTTTCCGAACTTTAACCCCAGAAAAGAGTTTATCCTCTGAATGTCTAGATCTTTCCCAGCCCCTTTGCCTTTTGGAACACCTTGCTTGGTCAGGACATGACCAATCAAGCTAATTCTTTTTAAAAACCTAAGATGGAGCTTCTTTGTTTCAGACATGAAGAAGCCCTCCTAAGCCTTTCCTGTGATCTTGTGTGCTCTATGAGCCCACATATGTAGGATCCTTAGGAAAACACTCTGTGGCTGAAAGGCCCTGGAGGAGGATGTGTGAGAGGTATTGTGTTTAAAAAGCAGCCTGCTTTGAGATATAATTCATGGGCAATAAAATGTACCCATTCTGGGCCACAGGTTATGAGTTTGACAAGCCTGTGCACTTGTGTAATTACCATGACCCAAAGACAGCAAACACACCCCTATCCCACAGTGCCCTGGGCTGTTTCTCCCTAGCTCTCACTTCAACCTTGCCCCAGGCAGCCACCATCTGCCTCTCTCACTGTAGATTTGAGTTGTGGAAAGTTCCACTTGAGAAATATGATTAACTGTTCTTTTCCTGTTTTTTTTTTTTTTATGCCTTTTTCCTAATATAATCCAAGACATCCATTAGTTTTCAAAGATCTTTCAGGTAACATACCAACTGTTAGCCTTTTATTTCTATAACAATAATGAAAATGCAATAACAGATCTGTGCCTACAGCACAATAACACCTCAGAAAAACAAACAACAGCACCCCCAGTAACCTCAATTAATACCATGTTAGTAGAGTATTTCTTAAATACCAAGTGCCTTTCCTTTTACAGCAGGTACTCAGATAGTTGAGCCTTGGTCTTGGGTTTAACTGGAGTCATGAGGGAGAAAAGGAATGAATGCCTCTGTCACAGCATCTCTAATCTCTTGCAGTTCCCCAATGCCAATGTGCTTGTGTGTGCATATGTGTGAGTGTGTGTGTGTGTGTGTGTGTGTGTGTGTGAGTGTGCCTGTATGTGTGTGCCTGTGTGCATCTGTGGTATGTCTGTGTACTTGTGTGTGTCCTTGTATGTGCTTGTGTGTGCATGTATATGTGCCTGTGTGCTTGTGTGCATGTGTGTGAGTGTGTATGTGTGTGTGTGTGTGTGTGTGTGTGTGTATGTGTGTGTGTGTGTTGGGGAAGTCAACTTGGACCAGGAAGCCCTGGAGAGAGACTGGACTTGGCATAGCTACTCACAGGAAGGAAGGACTGAGTTGAAGGAAGTCAACCTTTTATGCTGTTGAGTTCACTGGACAGGAAGCCAAGATGGTTGGATAGCAAGGTCTAATCTGAGTGGTGGGGCAAACCCATCATATTGCCTTAGATGAATGTAGGGGACTCTGGGCTTGGAGTTCTCATGTGATCTTATGCTGTAGCCAAAGTGTGTCCAGACCACTGTGAGGACAGAGTTGGTCACAGCTTTGTACTACCTCCTGTGCAGAGGCCAGGGAGACATCAGTGGGAGAGACATTAAGGAGGGTCAATTTGGACTGTGAAAGAGTTAAAGGTCAACCCTGAAAAGCTGAGCTGACCCAAGGGTGTTGGAAGTGTTGTGAGATTAGACTGTGGGCTCACTCTCTGAGGCAGGGTTAGAGTTAGGGTTAGAAACACTGTTTCCAGGACCCGTGGGTGTATCTGCACGGTAGTTCTGTCTTCCAGCCCTGAAACTTGAACATGTGTAGCAGGTAACTCAATCATAGTTGAGGGGTACTCAGTAGACGTGAGATCTCCTTTTATTCCCCTCTGAGTGTCATAACCAGAAGGCTGACCAGGACAAGGCCATCTCCAGAAATATTGCCAGATCCTGGCTATGGACTATGGTAGATTGTCTCATTGATCTGATTTTGGCTATGGGGTTCTGACCTGAGCTGGTGTATTCTGTTCACCTCCGTAGAAAGTCCAGGCTGCCTACCATGCAGATAGGTACCCTGAAGACTAGGTACTCAGGCTGTTTTGAGCCTGGCAGACTACATCTGATGTTGACAGTCACTTGGCTCCTCCAGTTGTGTTTCCTGGACATGACATATTTCAAGGTTGTATGTGTTCAGACCATTCCCTTCCTTGTCACTCCAGCCAAATACTACCTGGGCTTTTGAAATGCCCCTGGAGACTTGTGGCTAACAGAGTCCACATGCAGAAGATGCTAGGTTCCAGCTTCTCCTCTGCTCCCTGACTATTCCTCCTGTACTTCACTCTGTAGGCTCTAGCCACACCCTCTGCACACACTGCAGAGAAGTATTGTCACACAAAGAAGCTCTTTTGAGTTCTGCTTTCCCTCTAAATGTTACAGACCTCAGGGCACTGAGAGAAGAGTTAGTTTGGTGATGAGAGGATTAAAATCTTTGGCCTCAGCCTGACTTTAAAACAAAGTGAAACTGGATCATGGAAGCAAGAGGCTGAGCCTCAGTCACTGCTAGCTAAAGCTGGGGATGTGGCCCCTTTATCCACCTAAACAATATGGACAAATGGCAACAATAAGTCAAGTTTCCTCAAAATAGGACTTGGGGAAGGGGAAGAATATGATCAAAATATATTTAAACTTAAAAATGAATTAAATGTAAGAAGTTATATTAATAATTAATAAAAATATAATAAAAATAGAATGAGTGACAATAATTTTGAAGTTAAAGGGACTATGTTGAGTTATATAAACATACACACACACACATACACAGAATATTTCATTGTCTCTGTATTTGGAGAACTGGAGGAGTGAGGGTTGAGCTGAGGCTGAGGGAGGAAGGCCCTGGGGTCTGTCAGCAGGATACATTGGCTAGGACAGGCCTAGCACAGGGAGCCAGTCTCACAGCACTCTATCTACCTCTACTTACACAACAGGCAGCTTTTAGGGGCTTGAGACACGACACAGGAGGTCATGGTCACAGTGGTTCTTCTGTGAAATGTAGGAGGCAATGTTCCAAAGGAGGCAGTGTCACTTTCCTCTGATGAAGAATGGTATCTCAAGATGGGCAAACCAGAAATAGCAGTAGACATGAAGTAGTTCATAAAGGCCAAAAGAGAAACAGTCAGGTGCCTTGCATTGCCAATGGCCTCCAAGTGCCCTGCACTGCCTACTTCCACAGGTGCACTGCACTGCCCACTTCCACAGGTACCCTACACTGTCTATTGCTTATAGATGCTCTGCACTGC
>JADRCD010179219.1:0-23511 GCA_019843815.1 Montemys delectorum
TTTCTTATAGTCCTGTATCATTATCATGAGAAGTGATTTTATATCTGAATCTTGCTTTTCTGGTGTGATGGTGTGTCCAGGACTTGCTATGGTGGGAGAATTGGGTTCTGATGATGCCAAGTAATCTTGGTTTGTGTTGCTTATATTCTTATGCTTGCCCTGCATCATCTGGTTATTTCTACTGCTACCTGCCCTTGTTAAATTTGACTGGAGCCTGTCCTTCCTGTGATCCTGGTTGTGTCAGAACTCCTCATTGTCAAGCTCTCTCTGTGATCTTGTGATTCTGGGATCCTGTGACCCTGTGCTTGTTAGAGCAGCTGGGAGTGGAGCTTCCTCTGGGTGTTTTGGGACTGACTGCAGAGTTTGCGCCCAAGGTCTGCTCAGGGCACCACTGGCCCAGACAGACCGGAAGCAACCAGAGCCACTGGGCTGGTGGAGTTCCTGTTGGCCTGGGTTCTGCTGGTCCTAGTTACTCCCGGTAATGGGACAGATGTTGTGTCCTCCTCACCTCTGATCCTGGGAGTATTAGAGCACCTTGGAGTAGAGCTTCCTCTGGGTGTTATGGGACTAGCTGTGGGGCTTGTGCCCAAAGTCTGCGCACGGCACCAGCCCAGACAGACTGGAAGAAACTTGAGCCACTGGGCTGGTGGAGTTCCTGTTGGCCTGGTCCTGCTGGTCCCAGTTACTCCCGGTATTGGGACAGATGTTGTGTCCTCCTCACCTCTGATCCTAGGGCATGTTAGAGCACCTTGGAGTGGAGCTTCATCTGGGTGTTGTGAGACTGTTTATGGAGCTTGTGCCCAAGGTCTGCTCAGGGCACTGGCCGGCTCAGACAGTCCAAAAGGAACCTGAGCCACTGTGCTGGTGGAGTTCCTGTGTGCCTGGTCCTGCCAGCCCCAGTTACTCCTGGTGTTGGGACAGATGTTATATCCTCCTTACCTCTAATCCTGGGCATGTTAGCGACATTTTATTCTTAACAGCTGTCTGATACACCAGACAACTGACTCCTCACTTCCATGTTACAGATAAGGAAGTGTAGCATACAGAGAACAAACACAAACAGGGAAAGGGTGTTACAATAGGCAGCACACAGTTGCAGGGTAGCCCACAGCAGCTGTAGCCATGCTGTTTCCAGTTTGAGAAGAAATTTGTCTTGTGTCATTGTTGGTGACTGGTTGGGTCAGACCAGGATTGGTTAACACCAAACATTCCTTGAGAGTGCTAAAGGGGTGAGCAGCCTCACTGTATCAAGATCCCCAACTTCTCCCAAACTTATAGAAGAACTAAGTGACAGTCCTGAAAGCTGTTAGTATACAAAAAGGCTCATAGTTGGGTAAGCTTGGGAAATCGCAGTTTGTATGGTTGAGCTAAGTTTCTTTGGTTGCATGACTTCACAGAGACTTGACATACTGTTTGTTACATAAATTTTCCGAAAAGGAGAAGAGCATACCATGAAACTCAATCTCTTTCCTAGTACCTGTATACACACACATACATCCCACTTTATTTTGCTTAGCACATCCATGATAGCTAATCTTGAATGTCCATTTGATTGGACTTAGAGATTCACAGGAGATTGGTAAAGGACACCTCTGTGAATGTCTGTGAAGACTAAGACTCATGGCCAATGTGGGTGGCACTGCTCCATAGGCAGGGTGTCTAAGGAATGGAATGGATATAGGAGGAATAAAGAATAGAATAAAGAAGAAGTTAGTTGGTTGTAGCAATCTCTTTCGCTGCTCCCTGGACTCTACTGTGTCATGCTCTGTTCCACTACACCTTTCCCACAGCAGCAGACCAAAATGCTCTGAAAGAATCCACCAAAAATACATCTGTTTCTCTGTTTATATTCCTTTTCTCAAATATTGGTCACAGCAAAAGAAAGTTTGACTAAGACATCTCATAGAGAAATGATTGCCTCCTCAGGATTTAGAACTAAATCATGAAGAGGATGGCAGACCAGGGATGCTTTTTCTGTGCTGCAAACTTGTGCACCCCACCTAATGGCCAAAAATGTTGTTGACTATAATCATTCATAGGGATACAGGTGCTACCTCCTTCCTGAAGCATCCTCATCGCCCAGAGAAGCATGCAGGGTTTCTCCTTTCCTTGCAAGATGCTCCTATGTGGAGTAGGGGGTGGTGCCAGGGGGAGCTCTTGTCTTATTGAAGTTCCTGCTCAAGTCGTTATATCAACATTACTTCATTTTAACCTATTAGGTAATTTATTTTTGGCTTCAAATCCAATTACTACAAAGGTGTTGAGACATCTGACCCAAATATTTGCATCTTTAACTTTCTGAGTAAGTATTGAGCTTTCCCTTTTCTGAGCATTAATTGCTGTTCTATAACTGCAGTTAATTAAGAAGAAAGAGACAGAAAACAGTTTGATGGAGCTCTGGTACCATAGAGGTCATAAGATGTTTTAGGGACGACTAAAAGCTGGAGAGATAAAGATAACAATAAAAAACGTGTTTCCAATTTAATATGTCCACAATCATTTACACATGGAGCCAGAACAAGAACATCTTGGAAACAGGATAAGTGTAATAAAAGGTTGAAAAACAATCTCAGTTTGTGGATTGAAACATTTTAAGAAACTATTTGCTTTCAGTTAATTCCAAGGCCCCACAACAAAATGTGAATTTCTGTGTTGTGGAGGGGCTAAGGGCAGAGGAAAAATAGATATCAAAAGAGCTTCAGAGAGTTTTGTTTTAAAGCAATCCTCTGTGGAGAGGCTGGAAGAGTGTGAAAAGTTTCACCATTTGGCAAATTCTCAAAATTCCTTCTCCTTCACCCCCCTCTTTGCTCTCTTCCTCCAGGTTCTTAATTCTGAGATAAGAGTGATAAAGAGTCCAGCAGAGCCTGTTCCTGGAACCAGTTTCTAAAAGGGGATTTCTCAGAATCTTTTAAAGAAATCTGATCAGGTAGATAAAAGTTTAGTGGTTCAGACATCAAGGAGAGACTGGACTACCATTAGAGAGAAAGGCAGGTGTTATCTCCATAAAGGCAAAGGGGTAAGGGCTTGGAAAGAAGATTGGATATGGAGGGTTAGAATTGGCACCAGGAGTACATCTGAGCTACCTGTCTTCTCCCTGCTCCACACTTCTCTCCTCTCCCTTCCCTTTCCCCACTGCTTTCCCTTTACTCCTTCTTCTCCCACCCATTCTCTTTTTTCTTCCTTTCTTTTCTTCCCTTCTCTTTCTATTGTTCCTTTCCTTTTCCTATGGCTAGGGAAACAACACATAGTTCTTTATTGCGAATATCAGAGAGGTTCTTTTTGGAATTCAGAATATTTGAGTTTAATAAGGCAATTCAGTAATAACTATAATTTTCAGCATTAGATATAGTATTCTACATCCATTGCTGAAAAATATATGTAACTGCAGCAAGGCTTGATAAAACAAGCACTAAGTATTTACAGTTTAACACATGAACACTATCTCTTGATAGGACAAAGATAGACTCTGAATATCTTATTAGCTAGGCTGAGCTTTGGACTTATCAAAATCTTTTCAGGGACTTTCAATTTTTGGGTTTGGTAGAGTTGCCAAAATGGCATGCTGACTTAAGGACTTTGAAAACTCTTCTTCATTTATTTATAATTTATGTTCTGATCTCTATGGGGTTCCAAATACAACACACATATCCAAGGATTTAAAGCTAACATCCACACATGAGAGAAAACACGCACCATTTGTCTTTTGGGATCTGGGTTATCTAAACCAGGGTGAATATTTCCAATTCTTTCCATTTACTTGAGAATTTCAGTCTTTGGTAGGGACCTGTCCTAAGGAGTGGTCTACCTAGCAGACATCACACCCATAAAGAAAATATGTTCTTTCTCTCCCAGAAGCTGGGATTCCAGAATGCCAACAACTTCTTCATTAAGGATGAGACTCTCTACCTCTATCCCCTGCTTCATGCTGGGGTCATTTTCTGGTTTGAGCTTACAAAGATTTGTGTTAATACCTGTATCTGCCTTTTGTTTCTTTGCAGATACCCCGTTGACACTTAGACTCTTTCTACTTTCTCTTATGTGATGAGCCCCGAGAGTTGAGCAGATGGATGTAATATAGCTATCTCATTTTGGATGAAATACTCCATGGTTTATTCAGTGTACAATGACCAGTTGTGGGTCTCTGTGTTAATTGACACCTAAGTGAGAAGAAGCTTTGCTACTAAGGACTGAGAGATGCACTATCCATGGATATAACAATATGTCATTTGAAATTATATTACTACTATATCTATTTAGCTGAATAATAGGTTTATACCTATGACCTAACTGGCCATAGGTTCTTGGGCCTGATAATGGTACCAAGTATGGTTTTCATCTCATGAGATGGGTCTTAAAGCCAATTAGAAAGGGCTTGGATACTCCTATAACATTTATGCTGTATTACATTGGTAGGCATCTCATTTTTTTTTGTTCTGTCCTAGACCTTAATGTAGCTCACAGGAGTCATGCTGGTAAGAATGATGATTACCTTTCTCCTCTGGTACATTGTAAAAAGCTAGTAAATGGGAATGAAAGTACCTACAGGAGAATACCAGCTATATTCCTCTATGCTTTATGACTCACTTATGTGTGTGTTCAACAAATGGGATTTTATAGTCAAGTTCTGAAGGCTAATGAAGACCAATGCAATAGTTGGTATTTTGTTTTGTGTGGTCTATAAGACTTTCACTGGTCAACAACTCAAAAAGAGGTTGTTTCTGTTTTTTTTTTTTATTTGATAAATTATGGCATAAACTATAAATAGGGAAGGCATTGCCCATTCCCTTTATAAGAAACTCTATTTAACCCTTATGTATGCATGTGTCTGTATTTTAGGAAGCTTCTACAGTGGTAGATTTTCATATGGTTTTTTCAAAAGGTCTTTAGTGTTAGTTGATCACTTCCATATTCTTTCCTCTACCTTGCCTTCCCATTCCTGACTTCATTAACTCTCCCTTTTCCATTATTCTTATTGTCCCCTTTATATCACTGTATTCTGTCTTATGTCCTTTAAAATATCTCTTTTCCCCTATGGTCCCTTATAGGTTTCCTGAAGCCTATGAAAATCCCAAATGCAACACACATCTATAAAGTTTAAAAGCTAGCATCTGCACATGAGAGAAAACGTGCAACATTTGTTGTTCTGGGTAACTCCTACAACATGATTATTTACCATTCCATCCATTTACCTGTGAATTTCATGGCTTTATTTTCCTTAGCAACTGCAATATTTTCCATTGTGTAAATATAACACATTTTCATTATCTACGAGTCAGTTGATGTGCATATAATCTGTTTCCATATCCTGGTATTATGAAGAGACCAGCAACGAATATGGAGGAGCAATTGTCTGTTGTAAGACATAGAATTCTTTGAGTATAAACTGAAGTGCTATATCTTGATCAGGCGATAGATCTATTTCTAGCGTATTTTATTTTGGTTTGGTTTTTAGTTTTTCAAGTCACAATTTCTCTGTGTAATAGCCTTGGCTGTCCTAGAACTCTTTTTAGACCAGGTTGGCCTCAAACTCACAATGTTTTGCCTGCCTCTGTCTCCCAAGTGCTGGAATGAAAGGCACGTGGCACCACACCAGGCAATTTCTAGTTTTTTAAGGAACCTCCACACTAACTTCCATAGTGGCTACAATTAATCTTCACTTCCATGAACAGTGGCTTCCATTGGTCCTCACCCAGTCTCACTGAGAAGTTCACTATGAGAAGTAAAAACGAGTGCTCATGTTCATTATGTGGCCATCTGAGAGGAGTCTGTGCAGGCCAAGGAATAGCAAATGAAAAGGCCACAAGGTAGCCATACTGTGACATATTAGACCATCAATGTCAATGGAGTAGACTGGATTAAGAAGTTATTAGGGGATGAAGTTGAAAATGTGCCTAAGGGCCAGGCTGTGTTGAGTATTAGGTAGATCACCACAGGTTCTTATGAGTCAGCTTTTGAGCACTGAAGAATGAAAAGGACTTTGGCTTTTGGGTCACTCTGACTAAGGCTCTGGTGTAGACTGAGCAGGTGAAGGGGTATGTGAGAGATGCTACTGGCTACTCTTACCCGGACAGCAGAAGTGAAGATGACACTAAGTGGTCAAGTAATACGCATGTTTTGGTAGCAGAACTATATTATTTGTTTAAAAAAATTAGGTATAAGGCATTTGTCAGATTCAGCTATAAACCCAAGGCCTTAGGTTGGGTTGGGTGGACAGAGAATCAACAATCTTCTTGAGGTGGAAAGGGTGTTTGGAGCAGTTGTAGTGTAGTTATAGGAGGCTCTGCGTTCAGCATTCTGGGTTTGGGGATTAGCCTTAGTCATTCTCATGAAGTGCCAAACATCAGATCTCCAGTCTGTGTTTGGGGTTGAGCTGGGCTGCAGCACCAGGGTGTGCAGATGCTCCTTTGGTGATGAAGATGAGTGTGATCATTTAGGGTAGGTGTGTGTAGTTAGAGAAGAAGACCCCAGCAACTGAGTTGGGGATACTTTAGCTTTCAGATGTCAAATGAATAAAGACGAGTTGGCAAAATTTCCCAAAAAAATGTAAATAGGGAAACAAGTAAAGTAGGTAGGCGGAGCTGGATCTGTGAGACGGGCAAGTGATGCGTGGAATGCTTGGGCTTCAGCCAATCATAGGGAAAACCCTGTGCACACCAGGTAGAAAGTGTAAGCTGGACTTATCAGCGACGTACAAGTTGTACCCAAGGATCCTGATTTATGGAGTATTATTAACTTGGGTTGTATGTTTTTAAAACTCCAAAGTCCCCAGCACTAGTTAGTAAACTTGAAAACTGCTTCAGTTCCTGTAATTTGTAATGGGAAACCAATAATCTTTCAATATAAAATTAAAGTGTGATATTGAATAATATACGAACCCTGTATGTTCTCTAACTTCTTACACTGGAGTTTTTGTTATGCCTCCCAAAGAGGCATGCCCTGCTCTTGAAGTGAAGGAAGTCCCAGGACTCTGGCCTCAAAAGCACTTTTACACACACACACACACACACACACACACACACACACACAAAATCTACAGATTTATAGATATATGTATATACATATATTTATGAATATGTGTATACATACATATATATGTGTATACATAAATGCTTAAATCAATGCCATTTGTGTAAGACAAGGGAAAGCCATTGAATGTGGATATTTAAGAGGTCTTAGTAATATCAAACCCACCATAAGATGTGATCAAATTTACTAAGAATTGAGTATGGATCATTATAATTTTTGGCAATCTTAGAGCATAGGGAAAGTCTCAAAAGGGTGCAATATTGAAAATGTGGTCTTTAAAATATAAACATGAAGGTTTACTGAGATGAATCAAGCAAACTTGACAATGTGAGTTTAATTTCTGGTACCCACAATGAGAGGAGAGAACTGACTCCAGGAACTTTCCTTTGACCTCCACATGCATACTGTACACACACACACACACACACACACACACACACACACACACACACTCACATACACACACACACACACAGACATACACACTAACACAGAGACACTCCACCACCAATAATAATAATAATAATAATAATAATAATAATAATAATCAACCATCTTCAGAGAGTTGAGGAATGATAGATGCAGAGGGATTTAGTTTGCTCTGTTTGGCCTTAAAGGGTAAGGCAGGGTAGGGCAGTAAGATCTAGGCCCATGGTCACAAATAAAGTATTTCTTAGAGAGCCATGAAATGATATAATAGGAGAAAAGTCTCAATAGGAAGTGGCTTACCTTTCCTGGAGGAGTATTCATGAATCGTACAGGTGGTTGGATACAATGGCCCCTTAGTCTCACCAGTCCGCTGCTTGTGACATTGGTGATCTATTTTTTTTTTGTTGTTGTTTTTTGTATTCTTCTACAATGTGATATTCTTGAGTACAGTGTGTGCCATAATACCTGACAATCTGGCAGACTGTATCTCCTCATTATTGGAGACTGTGTCCTAACACGTCAATAAGTGGTGATGCCATTTTCACTAGTTTTGTACCACTCTGTGTGAAATTTGTCCTGCCCATTCCCATGCCCATGAAACATCAGACCTCAGAGACTTCCTATTATGTGAAAGAATTTTCCAAGGCTAAGCTAACTGCATTCCATTTTTATCCCGTAGGAAGGGGACTTTGATCTGTCAACTGTGAGAAGTAAACTGGGCGTGACCGTCACTCATCACCCGTCATCTTTCTTAATGACAGTTGTTAACTTTGCTCAGATATTAGACCATGGCCCTTCTTTGTTCTGTAGGGATCTCTTTCATGCAAACACTATTCCCATTGATATGTTTAAGGAGGGCCCAAGAAGCCTGGCAGATTAAAAGTGAAGTTATATCAGTGAGTCTCAAATTTTGAAGATAGTGTGTTGTATCTTCTATTTTTCTATGAGAGGAGAAAATTGTAGAGACTAAGTTTAGTGTCAGATATACTTCAAAGTACTGTGCTGCCTTGAGACCACTAGTGTTGCCCTAGGGGTGTTATGTTGCTTTCCAGTTCTTTGCTGTTGTTTTTCATTTTACCCAGAAGCCTTTCAAAAGACAATTATTGCTTCTTAGAACAGCCCCAGAGAAACTGTCATAGCAAATCAAGCTACGCCTGTCTTCAAGAAACCTTCTGGGATCTAAAATGTTGCAAGTGTTTTATGCGATTGAATCTGTTACTTGCTGAGACAATCTCAAACAGTAAGATCAGGTTATCTTTTAAGAGCACAAAGAGGATGGGCTAATCTATTTTTCCATAAATATCCTGGAAGAAGCCAACTAGAGTTTGCTGTGTAGTGCTGAGAGTTCTCAAGCTTTGGAACATTTTAAAATATTTTCCTTTAAATAATTATTTAAAGTTTATAACCCAAATTGGTAGTTTATGTAGTAGTTACATAGAAATTAAAAAAAAAAAAGAAAACAACCAAATGACTGTTTATCTCATATACAGAGAAAACAAATGTTAATTGATTCCTAAGATATTCGGTCAGGTAAGAAAAGTTTTGCCTATATAGAATTGATTTCATGCTCATCTGCTAGGTCTTGTCCTTGAATTATGAGCTCTCTGTCCAGTCTTACATTACAAGTCTAAATAAGGTGTGTGTAAAATTCCATGCTTCCTTCTACCCTAGTTTAGATTTACTTAAGGGGCTAACACAAATAGAAGAGAAATTTATCAAATTTATTATGAAAGTTGATTTTTACTTCTTATTGCTTCAGATATCTATGTAGGTCTGTGATTATTTTCATGGCCATAGTCCTATAAATTGAATTAATCCAACTATTAAGGAATTCTACAAAATAAAATTAGGAGTTCTAATCAATTTAATTTTAGCTAGGTGTAGAATTAAAAGTTGAGGGGCTGGTGAGATGGCTCGGCAGGTAGGAGCACTGACTGCTCTTCCGAAGGTCCTGAGTTCGGATCCCAGCAACCATATGGTGGCTCACAACCACCTGTAATAAGATCTGACACCCTCTTCTGGTGTGTCTGAAGACAGCTACAGTGAATTACGTAGGGGCTGGAGCGAGCAGGGCTGGAGCGAGCGGGGCTGGCAGAGGTCCTAAGTTCAATTCCCAGCAGCCACACACATGATAGCTCACAGCCATCTGTACAACTACAGTGTACTCATACACACAAAATAAATAAATAAATAAATAAATCTTTAAAAAAAGAATTAAAAGTTGATGTTGCTATGAAAATTGGTCTTGATATAAATTCTTAAGAGTTAATGGTGCATCTCTCTGTATATGTGTGCATTAAAATAAGATGTTGGAAGTAGTATCATTATCATAATTAATATGCTGGAATAATGATCTTCAGGATTGAGGTTAATTACCAGCGGAAGCCACTAGATTTGATACCTTAGTTTCTGATTCTTGTCAGCATGTCACTGAGAATGACAACCCTTTTAGACATTTTGACTTGAAATTAGGCTTGAAAATAGCTACTCTCTTGGGGTGAGTTAACATTTAATGTTGGGCAAGTAGAAATGGCTGTTGATTTTCATTCTTTATGTTAATTCCACAGGGAGAGTGAGCTAGTAAAACATTTGTGTGAGCTGGTCATTATTTGAAATTTATTTACCAAAGTAGCTTACGTAATAATCAGCCCTGTGCTAAATCAGTCAGTCAACAAGTTTTTATTGAGTCCCCATTGGATTGGAGTAATGTACAGTAATGATGTATTCAGTGGTGTTAGATATGTGCAGCGAAGATTAGACATGAGCTCGACCCCCAAGGCCGTACAAGTCATTAGAGGAGACAAACGGACACATATCATCAGCTGAAATGTAACCAGATGACTTAACTCCGGAGGCATGAAGGCATAACGGCTGAGTGGGAATTGTTTTGGTATGTGATGGGCTGGTTCGATGTGGGAAACTTCCATATTATAGATGCCTGGGTTGGCTTGAGGGAAGTCAGTTGCTTGGCAGATAAGAAAAGCAGTTTGAATTAGTGACTTCAATATAATTTAGAGAAGGCTGAAGAAGAGGGTAGTCTGTAGGTATCTAGAGAAAGATAGAGAAACCTAGGTGGAAGATAGATAATGGATGGATTTATATGAAATCATGGGCTGGCACTGAATTAAATTGAATAGGAGATCATATGCAGATCTCTACTTTTAGTTTTGTTGAGGTGTGATGGCTGGCTAGGAACCTATGGTTTGCTTAAGCAAGGAGCATTGGTTTAAAAATGTACATGTACAGTGTATACTTCATCAATGAGTGTATCTCAGAGAGTACGTTCATCATGCTGAAGAAGGAATAGACTGTGGCAGCAACGGTTTTTGTATAGTACTAAACAGAAAGCAGAAGGCTCAGGCAGAAAGCAAGACAGCCTTGAACCCTCAAGCTCTGCCTTTCATGGTCCTATGTCTATCAGCTACCCTCATCTCCAAAGGTTCCCTAAATAGCACCACGAGGCTAGAGTCAAGCGTTCAAACCGGTGAGTCTATGAGTGACTTTTCCCATCCAAGCTACCTTTGCTCTTGTTCATCTGAGTATGAAAGTCAAAGAATTGGATGGTTCCTTCTTCTTTAGTGTATTTAGTTTACCCAGATAAGTAACTGCTTATTTACAACTCACTATGTGTTAGGGACCATAAGTTCCAGGGAGAAAGTATGCCTTTTCTCGGATGCTGTGGGTGGGCATTGGCAATCTCTCGCTACCTAGAACGCACTCCCTTGACTCCAAAAGCTGTTCTTTTCCCCTAGAGCATCTATCTTCAAATTTTATCTACCTTTCAAACTTTCTTTGGAAACTCTCAAGAAACTTTACTTTTCTGAGTTCAATCTACGTCATGGTTTTATTTGGATGTCTGTCATTCATGTGTCCTCAGTCCTCAGTGTCTAACTCAGTCACTCTATGTTGTCATCACTGTTTCACTTCCCTGTCTGAATCTGAAATCTGAAGGTACCATATTTTAATTCTCTTGATGTTGTGAAAAATGCTCCACAAAAACAACTGGAGGAAGGGCTTATTTTTCCTCACAGTTGGAGGGTCCATCATGGTGGCTCAAGTGTGGTTATAGCTGTGGGTAGGCATGAGTCACCAAGAGAGAGGGTGAGAGAGAGAGAGAGAGAGAGAGAGAGAGAGAGAGAGAGAGAGAGAGGCTTTTCCTCATTTTTCTTCTTATTCATTCCCAGACCTCAGCCCATGAGGTGAACCTACCTATCTTTGGAAATGTTCTAAAATATCTAAAAATACATTTCCTAAGTGATTCCCCAACATTTTAAATTGACAATCAATATCAAACATCAGTTACCCAAAGAATGCTAACTCCCAAAGCAGTAAACTCTCCATAGAGGATGCCAAAACAAATGCTGTCTTGGAGGGAGGTCATGAGGGAAAGTAGAAATTCTTATATGAGAGAAGCCCTGGAGAACATCCTGGCTCTACAGTGTGTTTGAAACTTGTTTGGTTCTTGAAAGGTGTACTGGATTGGAAGGTGATGAAGAAGAAGAAATCTATTAGTCGGGAGGGAAAATGCCTATTCTTCTCAGATGAGCCAAAATGCCTCTGTGGGCAGCTACTGTTTGTTACTAGTTCATTGTCTTCAAATAAGAAGAAGCCAGCCCTATCCCTTCCCCAGAAATCTCACAGTGCTTGATATTAAGTTCTCTTTGAGTTTTTGTCTTGTAGTGGGCCATCCATTACTCTGCCTTTAACCCACATCTTTATCTGTGCTTCTCCTACTAATATGTCTAAACTGTTGGTTGCACAGTGTTCAGGACTTACACCTCCATTCCTCAGATGAAGGCATCTGTAAATACAGAGCATGACTGTTGTGGCTACATGTTATGTTGACCTTAAGGTCAACCACCGAGTGAAACCATCAGTGAGAACCCGGGGTGGTTTTCACATGTAAGACCTTGTCATTTTTTGAGCAATTTCTTATTAGTGTCACTTTTTCAATACTCATTTTCTCTTTTAGCAGTCAACCAATATTTATTAGTTAAGGATTTACCACATGCAGGGCACTATATTAGGTGCTGGGAATGTCAGATCTCGTAGAGCTTTGACAAATGTGGGAACTTGTATTTATCTCCACCTACTGCCCTGTATTAGATTAGGGCTCTCACCGTTTCCCTTTGCCTTCCTCTAGGCATATATGCTATATACTTAGATATGCAGATTGAGTGTATATTAGATATTAATACTGTGCTTGTGTATTTATGCATTTGTGATATTTCCTATTTGTATAATGATGAGGCTAATTGTGGTATAGGAAAGCATCTCATCATGAAAATAAAGTATAGATTATAATATGAGCACTTGTAGATTCTGGGTAAGAGAAAACTCTCTCTCTCTCTCTCTCTCTCTCTCTCTCTCTCTCTCTCTCTGTGTGTGTGTGTGTGTGTGTGTGTGTGTGTGTATACATGAAGGTGTGTGAAGGGCTGGTTTGAGATTTTGAAGTCAATTTAAGATGTATTAAAAATCAATTAGTAGTTAAGAGTACACATGGGGGAACCCATGGCTTGAGCTGGATATGTATCTGGCATCACTGGGAGGAGGAGTGCCTTGGTCCTGTGGAGGCTTGGTGACCCAGGGTAAGGGAATGCTAGGGCGCTGAGGCAGGAGTGGATGGGCAGGTGGGGGAACACCCTCATAGAGACAGGGGGAGTGGGAGGGGATAAGGGGCTTGTGGAGGAAAATCTGGGAAGGGGAATAACATTTGATATGTACATAAATAAAATAACCAATAAAAAATGAAAAAAAATACATGAAGTTATACTACAAGAAAAGATGATTTCCAAGGAAGGAAAAATGGGATATAATGATGCTAAAATTTATTATAATTAACTTAGACTCCATTTCCACTTGAGTGAAATTGAAATTTGACACCAACTTTCACTGTGACTAAGACCATCCTAAGAACTATCTTTATTTTACCATTTTAAAAGTAAAGTGCATGTTGTGATAATTCTTAATGGGAAAGGGTTTGTAGGCTTAGATTTTTCAAAACCCACTTTAATAAGGGTTCTCAAGGGCTGGAGAGATGGCTCAGTGGTTAAGAGCACTGAGTGCTCTTCTAGAGGTCCTAAGTTCAATTCCCTGCAACCACATGGTGGCTCACAGCCATCTGTAATGGAATCTGATGCCCTCAACTGGTGTGTCTGAAGACAGCTAAAGTGTACTCACCTACATAAAATAAATACATAGCTCTTTAAAAAATAAGAGTTCTCAAATGCTTCAACCCCCCTTCTAGTCCACCATCTAAAAGTAGTAAAGAAGAGATGGTAAATAGGACAAGGGGATATTTAGGAGTAGTTCTTTGGGGACATTCCAATCTCAGTTGTCAGAATACCAACAGTCCAGTTCAAAAAGTGTCACCAAACACGAATCAGTTGTGGAAGCGTGATCCCACAGAAACATCCAGGCCTTCACCAAATTGGTATGACTTATCAGGAGTAACCAGAACCAGCTGGATCCTCAATGAAGTAAAGATCAGTGAAGACTTAAGACCATTGAAGTGTTGCAAGGCTAGGTATGCAAGCATAGCATCACACTCTGTTGGGTCCTACTCATACTCTCTCCAAACGTCACATGTCCTTTCAGGGGTCTGCTTCAGAAAAACATCATGTGAGTCTGCTTTCGGGAAGCACTGTGTGACACAACCAAAAATTTCCAGTTCAGGGTTTGACTTGGATGTATAGTTACATTCACTGTGGAAGGATCGTAAGTCTCTAACATAACTTCTGTATCATACACATTTTGCTTGACACAATACAAAATAGAGTGTGTGACTTTTGTATAGTATCTAAGCTCTATCTAACTTGAAGATTATGCTTCATTAATTAAACTAGTTTTATTTATTATTGTATGCCAATTTGAAGTGCTTTGAAAGCTAGTGTTAGGAACAGCAATTACTAGAGAATAATTGCCTGTCTCATCTTTAACTCAGGTAGTTCCAGTATTTGTCTAATTATTTTTCAGAGGGAGCCAAAGGAGTCTACCATTGATAAATGTTAAGGATAGTGCCAAGCTTGCTTTTGAAGGTACTTGGGATATTACTTACAATTTCTTAATAAATTCCAGCAGCTTTTTTTGATAATTAGGGAATAAGTAAAGCCCTTTGAAACATGCCAGTACAGTGGAGTAATGGCCATTAAAGACATGAGCTTTGGGACTATTTGGAAACAAATGGTCATTGCACCAGAAAAGTAAAACAAACTGAGTAGTTTTACTCGATTTTTTCATTCTTCGGCTCTGTGCCATAATTACAGGTCAACTTCAGCCAGTTGGCCGTGGTGAGTTTTTATCTGTCAGTTCTATGAACTCTTGCAAGAGCAGTACTTAGTTCTGTCCCCACTCTCTACTCTGATATCAGGTACATGCTTATTTTCTTTATGTGAAGAAGGTGAGATAAAATTATAAAACAGCCATGGAGAGTTGAAACCAGTCAGCTCCAGCTCTCTAGGATTAAGGACCCCCCAAAATGCACACAGGATATAATCCCCTGTTCCATATTTAAGAGTTAGTAGCATTTGGGAGTTGGAGTGGTGACTCAGCAGGTACCCACACTGGCTACTCTTTGAGAAGGTTACCATTCAATTCCCAGGACCTATATGGTGGTTCACAGCTGTCTGTGACAGTAGTTCCAGGGGATCCAATACCTCTTTTGACCACCTTGTATACTGTACACATGTGGTACATAGACATACATGTGGGGAAACACTTACACATAGAAATAATAATAATGAATGATAATAGTAATAGTAGTAGTAGTAGTAGATGTAGTAGTAGTAGTAATAGTAGTAGTAGTAGTGGTAGTAGTAGTAATAGAATTTGGATTGAATACCTGTATCAATGGGAACATTACAGAGAATGTTAAGCAAAATAGATTCTGTTATCTAATTCTCAGTATAGAGTCCTGATAACTGTAGACAATTAGCCAGTGATTCTGTAAGGGGGAAAAAAAACCCCTATTCTTACCTTCTATTCTCTATAATAGTTTCCAAGGGGTTAAATGAAATAAGGAAACTGCTCAGTATAAATGTCCAATTATTATTTGGACAATTTAAGTAGATCTTTTTGCTTTTGTTTAAAACATTGTAAAGTAACCTAATAAAGCTTTAACTGAAAAGTTATTGTTATGCAAGGAGGTGGGGTAGATAGAAAGTAAATGAGACATATCTGTTGGGTTCACATACTGTTCTTGATGACTGTAGCTTTCTCCTTTGTGGGCTATCTTAAATTGTTGTATATTTTGGTCAACTCTAGCTATTCTCTGTTCTACAATTATTCCAGTTAAGTATTAAACAGAGAGAATATGTTAAAGTAAGAAATAATCATGATTTAAAAAAAGATGGAACATGATTATGGCTCATGATTTCACATTGACAGGACTCTAGGTCTTGGAAGAAGTTAGGACATGTGGTTAGGAAAGCAGTTAAGAACTTGAACCAGGCATGGATCCTTTAGCAAATTCTCATGGACTTGGGTCTATGAATCACCAAGAGTAAGGGATTTAGAAAATGCTATCATTGCAATTGGGATCTGAAGAAACTGAGGCTGCATATGGAGGCCAGGAAGATGGCTCTAAAACATTCCAGAGAGAAAATGGTACTGTGATGAGCCTGGAGCCTGCTGTCCCAGAGTCACAAATGGTGCTTGTCATTGTAACCCCTACACCAGTCGGGACAGAATACCTGCAGAGTTGCAGAGCACAGATAATTTAGCTAAGCAACAATAGGTGGAACAATAGGACAAAGTTGTTTCCCTAAGCCTTTGAATACATCTTTCATACTCAGCATCAGTTTCTCCCTGGGCACATGACTGTTTACCTCATCTCTTCAATGCATTGAATGAAATGTTTCTTGGGAAAGTGTTTTGACAACTAAAGGTAATTTATGTGTAACACATTACAGAACATGATTGGTCTTTTCTTCCTAAGAAATTCCGACAGTCATTCAGGGCTGCCCAGACATCCCAATTTACTACTATTCAGTGCAAAACACAACTCTGGCATCCCAAATGAATCTGCATCCCACCCATAGACTTGTATAAAATCCTTGAGAAATCTGCTTTTAACTCAGCAAGAGGTGAGCATTCATTTCATTTATTCATTCATGAACTCATTTATTGGATAAATGAGGCATTAAAAAAGTAGACACAGTCTTTGCCCTTCCCTAAAGAAGGAAACAGACAGAAAAATAACTGTGACCTAATGTGGCGAGAGAGGCATGTTTAGGCCTGGGGAAGTCTCAAGGAAGAAATGAAGGGTTTTAAGGTTTTAAGAAGTACCCTTGGCTAGTGACTAACATTAGAACCATCTGGGAAGGTGAGGACATGCTGGGACAAATGTCAGCAAATGGAGGGACATCCAAAGAGTCACAAGAACGTGGCAGCAGAAGGCATGGCGATGCTGGGTTGTCCTGTGAGCCAGATTGTGGGTGGAAAATGGAAAACACATCGAGAAATGGATCTTGACAGGCAGAGAGAAGTTAACTACTAAATATCCTTCGTTAGCATGCTAAGGAAATTGGTCTTTATCCAACAGATGTGGGAAGTCACTAACATTTATCTATAACGAATTGTTTATTTTCTCAGGAAAACTATGAGACATGTTAAATGACGAAATAATAAATTGACATCCATGTCAGAAAGTTAAACAAACAAACAAACAAACAAACAAACAAACACATCCAAGTCTTTGGAAATCCAATCATTAACGTTAACTGGTTATGGTTACTCTTTCAGAATTTTCTCTGTGCATATAAACAAACACATTAAAAGAGATATATACATTTTAGGAAAAGAGAGTTGTTTTCTGGTTTTGGCAGTAGGTCAACTGATTTAACAAAATCTCTATCCACTCTTGAGTTCTCCAGTCATGAAAACATAGACATGCTAGATAGAATTTAGGAAAATAAAATTCAAACATGTAAATTAAATTTAGAAGAGACCTCTCCTGGCATTCCAGAAGTAAAGGCAGTCAGCTCACAAGCATGTTCAGTGAAGCCTTTGAAAGATACTAGGTTGAAAGGCGATTGGATTAGAAGCAGACTCAATGTGTTTGTAAACTGGAGAAGTAAGGCAGTTGTAAATTAGGGAGGATTCTGGAAAGGAAAATCTATTCACTCAGGAAAAAGAAACCAACAAAAATCTACTAACAGCAGATCAAACAGACAAATTGGAATGTACACAACACAGGATTTTATAACCAGCCGATTCAGGCTTTTCTTTATGTAGGGGAATTTTTTTTCTAGAATATGAGTGATTCTGCATTCTTTATGTTTGACTACACATTTAAGAAGGACTGGAAGTTTAGTCTTACTCTGCTCTTTGTTTAGTCTTACTCTCCTTTCCTGGGTATTTACTGTGGATACCTTGGACTTCGACACTGGTAGGCCTGGTAAGTAATTTTAGGTCTTAGCTGAGTGAGTCCTCCATTTATTTTTCTTTTCTTCTTTTTTCTGTGGCTTCAGTTTTCATCTCATTCACCTTGTCTGGTGGAATTTGCATTTATGAAATTTTTATGCAGAATGTAGTACTGCCTGAGACCCACCTTGCACAGAGTTATGGAATGACATTGGTTTAATATGGTTTTGACCCTTGGATGGTTGTCACTGATTTGCAGAAACAACTGATGGCCAGAGGGAGAAATGAGCAAGCCAGTGACATTAACAAGAACTCAATGCCCACGGACAGAAACACATTTCCTTAGTGTGTAAGCAGAATTCTGTCTTGGAGCAGCCCCTTAGCCATGCCTTATTCTATCTCATCCTCTGGTGCTGAATTGCCACCTTAGTCGAACTGAATAGCTGGTCTGCAGAAAAGAGAACATTAGGTCCCACTCTGTTCTCCTCCATTAATTAGACTGGACCCAGGAAACAACAGCTTGTCGTGGGCTTCCTTGGGGAAGAAGATCCACTTCTCCCACTCTCGTGGACACTTTCTGAATTCTCCTGATGGGTATAGTGGTAGACGAATACCCTTCAGAGCATGGAATGAAATGGTCAGGACTGTTCTCCCTGGATGTGTCAGAAAGACAACTGGAGCAAAGATACATAAAGCAAACGTAAAAGAGAGAGGCCATAGCTTAAACCCCAAAGGAGCAGTTTGAGCAAAGGGTCTGGGAGCATCTCAGCAGTCTGCAAGCTTCTCCCAGCTTTCTAGCCCACCTTCTCCAGTCACCGGGCTCCGTGAGATCTCACTAAACCACCTTCCTAACGTTCCTACAGTCTAGGGATCAGAGAAGAAAGACAGATCCTTCCTCCAGGTTTTCTCCGTGAGTTTGAAGGATCTGTCTTTCTTCTCTGATCCCTAGACTGTAGGAACGTCATGTGTCCAGTGGGGTGGGATTTAGGGGAAGAAACTTAGCTCTCGTGCAAACAGATGTTCCTTAAGAAAACCGAGGGAGGAAGCAGTAGTTTAAACTTGAGGGGAGGAACAAACACCTCCATGTGCCTTACTGGAAGTTCACCAAGTTCACCCTAACCGAGCTGTAAGGGCCAAGACTCTTCATTCACGTCCAAATATACAAGTTCTATTTGATATCTTTACACTGCTCTTCTTTGCATACCCTGGAAAACAGCACTTGATGATTTTGTAATATCAAGTGTAAATGAACCCCAGGATGTTTCTAGGTCCAGAAAAATTCCAATCAGTTGTCACTTCCTCAGCCCAGGGACGACGAATGCGAGGGAGACAGGAAGAGAGAGAGAGAGACAGAGACAGAGACAGAGGGGGAGGTAGGGAAGGAGGGAGGGAGGAAGAGAGGGAAGGAGGGATGGGAGGGGGGAAGAAGAGGGAGTGAGGGGGAAGGGGGGGCGAGAAATGGAGGGAGGGAAGGAGGGAGGGAGGGAGGAGGGAGGGAGAGAGAGAGAGACAGAGAGAGACAGAGAGCGACAGAGACAGAGACAGGGAGACAGAGAGAGAGAGACGCTTTTCCAGAACTCCGGTAGTTGATAGTGCTCGGGATGAAGAAAGACTTGAAGGGCACCAAGTGGTTTTCATTTGAACCACAAGTCAGAGAAGGTTCAGTTACTCTAAAGCTTTTAAAATCAGCTTCGCTCCAGAGCACACGGTTTAGTATTTGCCATTTTACAGAAAGACGCAGCATTTGAGATGCAAGCTAAATGCTTTTAGCCCACTTTACAGCAGACACAAGGGCTTTGGGCTCTGCACCCAACAGGGCCTCATTGGACTGGAAGCCAGATATGTGAGCATCATGATAGCATGTGCATTTAGTACACAAGGAAGGTGACATGGTTTAGCTTTGCAGCACTTCTAACCATTTACTGAGCCCTTTCCACACAGTTTGAATTTCTCCAATTATTACATCCTAAAATCTGGCATTCATAAAAATCTTCACAAAGTCATTGGTATGTAATGTATTGATTTTCCAGATTCATGGGTTAAATAATCAATGGAGTGGGAGAAAGCAATTGTAAAGACTCTGAGAAGCAAGGCCAGTCAGGATTATTTAAATGAGCTTTTGTGTTTTCTTGGTTGTATATCTGTTTCATTTTATCTTTCTATTTTACATCTCTGGTTAAGCATATCTGACACATAATGGGTCATCTTTTATATTCACTGAATGAATTGATAAACCAACATATAAAATATTAATAGACAAGAAGGGTAAAAATAAAAGCTCAGCATCAAATCTAAATGCACGCCTTCAGGTAAGGACAGCTGATCACAGAAAAGAAAGAGGCATTGAGTTTTCTGAGTGCTCTATTTTATCTGGAGGAAGTGGACTCCCAGACCTTCAAAAATTGTCTCTGTAGTATTTCTGCTTTCTAGAAGTTCCTGGAAATGCATCCTTCCAGTTTTCTGTCTCTAGTGTATGGTAAGTTGTTTCTTAATTATTTTGTTTTCTTGGAAAACAATTTTTGTATTGCTAGGTATCACACACACTACACATAGACCTGAAATTCACTGTATACCCAGGATGACCACAGACTCACAACCCACCTTTGTCAGCTACCTAGTCCTGGAGTTACAGACCTACACCTCTTTACCTGATTACCATTTCTAATTTCTTAGGTGTTTTGAGATAGATGGCTAGTTTTAGTCAACATACAACTGACCACATGCAAAGAGAAACTCAGAATCCTTACTTCAGTCTTATTATTCATGGAGTGAAGGCCAGTTAGATAATTAGTGGGGTCCAGTGCTAAAGAAAATGTGAGCCCTTGTTTAAACTGTTTAAGAATTTTGAGATGTCAACAGCAAGATATTAAACCAATGCAGCTCCTTTCTCCCTGCAGGCACCTGAGGGGTTATAGATATGCCATTCTCATGACACCAACCCAAAAGCACTCTCAAAATGTTGGGGAATCCATGTGCACACAATCACCTGTTGCAATCCACGCTCTGCTTCTTTCAAATGTGGAGATGAGAAGTGAGGGAGCTGTCAATCAGACCCAGATGCAGTAACATCTGGGGTCTGAGGTTGCAGAGAGCTGGTGAGCAGAAAGCCCACACATATGACTTACTTCTAAACAGTAATAAAACAGTGCTAAATTTTTTTAAATTTTTTTTTTTTCTTTGCAGCTTCCTTTTGAGTAATCAGAGGATTAATAGTGTTTAGATGGCTTACAATGTCTTCTGTAAGTCTCACGTGTTCTAAATCTAATTGTTGTCTTGTAACGGTGCCGCACTTGGGATATCATTCTCTATAATGACCCAAACTCTACAGTTTTGTCCTTATAGACCAGCTCAAACCGAGCTTGAAGTTATTTTTCTAAATACTTGTACTCATCAGATCAAAACTTTATGGAAAGTTATTGCAAAATTCTAAGGTTGGCTCCCCTGGTCTAGCAAAGAAATCCTTTATAGACATCTAGTCTAATAATACTTAGGGAATGGTTCTAGGCTTTGGGGATGGCAATTGCTATAGAAACCAAATAATGACAGCAGTATTAACTGAGGCCTCATGTCTGAGAAACTTCTATTTGTGATAAATATTTAATGTATCTTATTCATTTGAACACCCATCAAAAAAGCAAACTTTAATAACCAGTGCAACATACTGAATCCTAACGTTTTACATGTTACACTGCAACATACTGAATCCTAACGTTTTACATGTTACACTGCAACATACTGAATCCTAATGTTTTACATGTTACACTTATGATTCTTTTTGGAGTTACTTTTTGAGTACTGAGAAAAGTATGTGCGGAAGTGTTTTGTATTTTTTTCTTCACTTCTTGCTTTATTTGCTGCTGATTAAATTGTTTATCCAGTGAAATGCCTTGATACTTTTGCCACAGAATTAGCTGAATGTCTGGAATCTGTTTTGTTCCACTGATCTATGTCCCGTATTTTCACCCATACTACATTGTTCAGGCTTCCGTAACTTTTGAGTGAGTCTTAAATTTGGCTGAGTCTCCCACTTTTGTTTGTCTCTGCCTCTCATCAAATTCTGGAATTGCAGGTGTATGCGCAGCCATTTCTCCCTCAACTTAATTATTTTCAAATAAGTTTAGTTATACTATGTTCATAGTTTTAAAAATTAACTTTAGGATTTTAAAATTCCTCTGCGGTTTAAATTAAAATTGTTAAGATTCCTATTGGCTACAGGCATTTCCTTAGCCTTCTTCAGAGCCTTTGCTGTAGTTCTCCCCCTGTGACTGCCTCTATTTACCATCTACATCACCCTCAGTTCCACAGCACTGATGCGCAGTTGACCCACAATGACATTAAAGCTATAAAGTCACTAGGTGATCCTGTAGTTGAGTTTAGGGCCTCAGGACACAGTATGCCTTAAATTCAGTAGACAATGACCAAGAGCCAGAAAGTAGTCAAGGTGTAGATGGGCATGAGGAAACAGCCTCTCTTAGCCCCACAGAGACTGGGGTTGCCCGTTGGCTTGGTCTGTTCCCAGAAGGAAGGCTAGGCTGAACTGTGAGAAGCAGTGTGAGCTCCCTTTCCTCTCCTTCCTTGCTGGGGTGCTGTTGACCTGCTGTTCTCATCTCCCACACTTTCGCTTTATTTTTTCTTCTCCTGAAAAAAATTAATATTCCTACACATGTAATATGTGTGGGTTAAACCCATCTCACCGTCTCCTTTCCAACTCCTCCTCTATCCTTCACACTTTCCCCTCTCGGTGCACCCCACTCCAATTTATATTTTTCTTCTTTTGTTCCAAATTCTTCTTGCATGTCTCAAACACATTAGAAAACAATATTTTCTAGAGGTTAGGTATGTAAATATCTTTTGATAGAAGTTTTGAGATGTAAAAAATTAAGTATTAAATTAATCAACGTTATTGGAATGTGCTGATTATGATTAATTGTTGGATAAAATGTTCTGACAACCTAGGAATGTTTACCCTGGTTTGACTCCAGTGTTAATCCCCGACTTCATCTCCACATAGCGATGTGTCTGTAGTGCATCTTTTACAGCTTAGTGGAATTATTGACTCTTACATTTTTTTTCTTCTTCATGTCTGGCAACCATGGACCAATTAGTCTGAAAATATGAAGATGGGAAGGTTATTCTTCAATGACTCAGCAGAGCAACAGATGACAAAATGTTTAATGTTTATTTCAAGTCCATTTCCATATTAGACTCACATTCAGAAGGTTTAAAAATATTTTTATTTGGGTAGAAACTGTTGTTCACATCAGACAACAGTCTCAGTTAGAAAACGCCATCATTTGAATTACAGCTTCTTTCACAGGTGTGGGGCAGACATTGCAATTTCAGGGATCATGAATTTGGCCTTCTTTCTGACCTACCACACACAATGTTCTACTTATCAAGGCTATATTTACAAATGCTGTATTGGTTCTGGCTGTTTTAGACTTTATTCCCAACATTGGAAATGCCAAAGAGATTCAAATATTAATTTGAAAGGTTTTGAAAGATGACACATACTGAAAATGTTCACAGCTTGAGTTTATTTCATTTTAGTTTTCTAGGACCCAGTCATTGTTTGACCTGTTGGGAATTAATTTACAAAGTGCTTAACCAGACCCATATCATTAGAAAAGTATATGGCAGATAGGCTGCCTTGATGACATGTAAGCGACACGGATTGACGCAGGTTGGCCAGAC
>JADRCD010179219.1:23521-36593 GCA_019843815.1 Montemys delectorum
GCCTTGATGACATGTAAGCGACACGGATTGACGCAGGTTGGCTTTCCTATTTGCATTTCTATTGTTTTTTTTTAAAATAACTTATTTCCTTATGGATTCATTCATTAATTCATTTAACAAAACTCTTGTTGAGCAACTGCTACTGTATTTGGGCTTTTTAAAAAACAATAAAAATACCTATATTTAGGACCATGAGGAGAAAATGTGAAGTGAAAATGTGGCTGGGTTTGTTCAGCTGTGGAAGAAAATTCTAGAAAAGCTAAATTTGATTAGTACTTATTAGAGGTGATTCAATAATGGTTACACACGCACGCACGCACGCACGTGTGCATGCGCGCGCGCGCGCGCGCACACACAAAAGGAATCCTGAGAAAACTTGTTATGAGATTCCTCATAAACTAACTCATACACAAGCGGAAGGGAAGACACATGACATTGTCTCTGGGCCTATTGGGTAATATTAAGTAGAGAAGACAAATGGATACTCTTCTGATGGAAGTGGCAGAGAGGCACAGAAAGAGTGGGGAAAGGCACTCAGTAGTTGTTCGGTGTCAGTTTCCATCACTGTCATATAGTATTTTGACCAAAACAACTTAGGAAAAAGGGGTTTATTTGGCTCACAAGTCCGGGTTGCAGTCTGTCATTGCAGAGACATTGCTTCTGCCAAAGAAGCAATAATCTGACACAGCCAGAAACACCCACAGTCAAGAAGAGAGAGCACTAATGCACCAGTAAAGAACAAGAGCATGAACGCACCAGGCTGTGTGCAGCTCACTTTCTCCTCTTTTATATAGTCCAGAATCCAAACCTAGGGAACAGTGCCACCCTCTTTTAGGCTGGGACTTCCCATATCAATAAACGTAAGCAATGCAGCCTCCATCTTCCCCTGACACACACCTATAGGTCTAACAATCCTTTACTAAGACTCTCCCCATGATATTCTATAAGGGGTCAGATTGACAGATAAAAATAATTATCACAGGGGTCCCAGGTCTAAAGTTTTGAAATCGCTAGTGCCTACAGATATGACTCAAGTAGAGATGGGGACACATATCTATTGTTCTGATGAAAGACCTAGTCAAGTGTTCGCAACAAATATTGAGAATATATTTGACCCTGGTCTAATGGGGGAACCTGGAAGCTGCATTCAAATTATGAAGACTCTAGGTATTTTTCAATGACATATTGGATTTATCCAGGGGAAATTTCATTTTGTATTATGCCAACTGTCATTCTTACTGGAGTTGCTGAGGTTAGGAGGAATGACAACAAAATATAGAGAACCAGAAAAGGAAAAGAAAGAAACTCAGGAAAATTTCCCAGTCTTTTAACTAGAACTGACGTAATATATCTTCTATTTACAAAAAGATAGAAGGTTGAGTTTCAAACGTGTCTTGGTTGCACTGCATATACTGTCTTCGGAATCTGCTTCCCAATGGCCCTTCACTTGGACTTTTATTTTTGCTGGACGTGCACACTCCAGTGTTATCATGAGTCCCACTAGGTTTGCTGAGACTCTCTCAACCTTAGTATCTCAGTCAAGATATCTTGATATCATGTTAAATATCCATATCCCATCTTGGATATTGATTATACTATCTTGTCTTCTGAAAATACTATTCAGCCAGTTTAACAAACAAACAAACAAAAAAAAAACCAAAACCAAACAAACAACTTTCCCCTATCCTTGATGTCTTAATTTTCCATTTGTACCCCAGTCTCAACTCTAATCTGTTCCTTGACTTCTTGGCAATCAGCTTGCTAGGATGTCTGTTTTTGGGATTGAGCTCAGTTTCATAGTAGAGTCCTTCCCTGATCCACTATTGCAACAGTTCCTAGAAAATTCTGCCCTTAAAACTTTCCAATTTAAACATTTTTTTTGGTCTTTGTTCTCTCTTCATTAACAAACAAGGCTGTGGTTGGGAACTACTAGTTTGTGTTGGTGATCACATCTGTCCAGGTTGATTAGCAGTCTTCAATATTAAACACTAGGTACATCCTCCCTGTAGTAATTGTAAAAAATAATTCTACTTGTTGCTTATGTAATTATTTCAAAGGCTTTAACACACTATTTTATCTTTACCACAATCTTTATGATATATATATACATATATATGTACATATATATACATACATACACACACACACACACACACACACACATATATATATAATAGATGGGGAAAATTAAGGCTTAGAGTAGTTTCTTGCCTTGGTAAATGTGATGGTTAGTATTAATTTTCAATTTGGCTAGACTCTAAAGTCACCTGGAAGATGAGCATGCCTGTGGATTGAGCACATGACCACTGTGGGTGGAGCATTGCCAGGTTAGGACTATGGACTATACACTATGTGCTGAGAAAGGGAACTGAGCAGACAGATGCATTTGTTGCCCTCTGTTCCTAACTGTGGACGTGATGTGGCGAGCTTCTTCAGGCTTTTGTCACCTTGACTACCCAACCATGATAAAATATTCCCTGAGCTGTGGACCAGAAGAGAGCCTTTCCTCCTTAAGTTGCTTTTGTTGGAGCATTTTACCACAGCAACAGGGAAATACCGTAAATAGAAAGACTTCCCCTAGCAAGTAATAGCAGTGCTACAAGAGTGGGTGTCAGAATCCTCAAGTTTTAAATCACACACAGAATTTAACATATAAACAAAGAAACAGTCTATCACAGATATTGTAGCAAAAAGGAAATTATTAAGATGAGCAACTTGTTAGCTTTTGAGAAGAATGTTTAAAGTGTTGGGCATGCAATCAATAGCTTGTCTTAGGTGTCAGAATGAAAAATTAGTTCATGAGTATGCTTGAAAACTTTACTTTTTCACATATAAAAATCAAAGTTTAACATATTTAAATTATAACAGGAGATATTTTACTTAGACAAATCAAGGTCAAATCTTCATCATTACCTAATTGCAAGTTCAAAATACATTTCTATTATTCAATGCACTCATGTAATTATCTAATTGTAGACATTGGGTAAGTTGCCCCAGAGAGGGGTAGAAGAAACACACCCTACCACCCGAAGCTCTTGGCTGGCTTGGGAAGGCCTGAGACGATCTTGTACCCAGCTACAGACCCATAAGCTGAAGCAGTGTTTGTGTGAGCGTATGGGTTAAAAACAGTTCCCAGTCTGCTTAGCTGTGTACCTGTCTGATGCAGGGGCAAGAGTTCTTTCCAGTTCTTTTCTCTCATTGAAACACAAATCCTGTTTCCACGACTGCTGCTGTTCCTATTGCTATGGAAAGGATGGTGACGTATATCACAAATTCAAATATTTTGACAGGACTACAGGGCTCAGAGGAGGAAAAGATGATTTGGAAAGGGGCACAGTTTCCCTCCAAGCCAAATCCCTTTGCTAATGAACATAAAGCTAGGGAAACCTTGTGAGAGGGCAATGAGCCGGGGAAGGGGCCGTAAGTGAGGTTCTGGCCCAGACAGGCCTGAGCTGAGCTTGGTGGATACATCTGAGCACTGTCCACTGGAGTATTTCTCAAGTCGAAATGCTGTAGATGAGCAATCCAAAGAGCCTCGGTCTTTTCCCTTGATGTAGGTGGAGACTACCGGCTTTCTCCTTGAGAAACTGGCTGCCTCCTCTGTGGGCTCCCTAAGCCCCACCCATGGAGGGCAAAGGAGACAGGACAGGGATGTGACGTCTGTCCTCCAGGGGGCATTGATGCTTTACTTTAGAAGCATTTGTCACATTTGCATCGTGACAAGTGCTGACATTTTGAGAAAGACCACCACGGTCTCTGAAGCTTTTCAGATGAACCCTTTTGTCCTGGTTGTCAGGGGTGGGGCTAGGGCTGGGGGTGGTGCTTGGTCAAGGGCCACCAAGAACTCCTCTGTGTTTGCTTGTCCCTGGGAGAATATTTCGGATCTCATTCCTGGAATGCTGCCTCCTCTGTATTGGCATTGAAACTCCCCATGTGGCTTAGTTTTCTGTCTGAGATGAGACTAGTGGGGGTATTAGGCTCCGAGGTCAGCAACAGTGAGGTAGCAGGCAGGTTCTGGTTCGAGCAGTTGGCTGCTTACGTTTGTCTTCCCCACCCTCTGTTCTGGCCCCCGAGAATGTCATGGTCAAAGTCAAGGGAACTTTGTTTAGTCTGTATCCCAGCCTTGAAGAGGTCATAAAAACTCCCCAGGCTGTGATCAAGCAGGCTTGGAGCTGCAGACCTTCATTCATTTGTGTACCTTTCTTGCCTCTTTGTATTTTGGGTGTGGGTCTCTCTCTCTCTCTCTCTACCCTGGGGGACGGAGACGCTTTCTGGAAGTTATTGTGCTGTTGCCATGTTCTTTTGACTCTGTGCACAAACTGATAAACTAAGGGGAATTATGGTATTGTTTTTGTTGGTATTGTTTCGTTCTATTTATTGGGATTAAATAAGTACTTTTGGAATTCATGAAAAAAAGTGAAATAAATGTCTTGGTTACATCTCTTTTTGGGAAACCTATATTTTCATTATGATTTGAAAAACTATGATGAGAATACCTTCATCTTACCTAGATTCTTTAAAAAGAAGAAAGAAAATACCTGAGCACAAGAATAATGGTGCTTGAATATAAAAGATCTGAAAGGTTTCCTATGAGGAAGTCCCTTTGAACCTTAGAACAGTATTTTAAGGTTTATTTGTACCTTCTATGGATGTTTATCTGCTGTCTATCTGTTTGTATATGCACCATGTGTGTGCCTGATGCCCGCAGAGGCCAGAGTAAGGCATTAGATCCCCTGGAACTGTAGTTACTAGTGCTTGTTATACTCCGTATATGTGCTGGGAACCGAGCCTGGGTTCTCTGCAAGAACAGCAAGTGCTCTTAGCCCCAGAGCCACCTCTACAGGACCTAGTGCAGTAGTTTTAAAAATGCTTTTCATTAGGGAAAGAAGGATGATGAAGAGGAGAAGAAAAGGAGAAAGAAGGAGGAGGAAATAAAAACCTTTGCTGCTAAATTGAAATTTCAGCTAGAAAGCCAAGACCCATCTTGGAGCAGAGTTTTATGGCTGAGTTATAAACTTTGAAAAGAGGGCTGTATAATGGAAATGTTGACAGACTCTTTTCTATAACTGTGCTAGCGGATGCCCGCTGTAATGTACTGTGTAATTTATAGGAGTCACCTGTTAAGCCATCTGGGAAAGAAAATTTCCCTTCTTTTAAAATGTTAATAACTTGATTAACCTTTTGAACTTCCATCATTATTCCAAGTGGAGTGCACACAAGCCAGTTGCAGCTACACAGCTAGTTTGTATTTGCAAATAAAATTTGGGATGGAAAAAAAAAAGCGCATTGAATGGCTTTCTTGTTCTTGCCCTGTAGAAACATGAGTTAAAGGAGAAGCCGCATCCTGATAACCCAGGGAAGTAATTGATTCATACAAAGCTGCCTACAAGTTAGAGAAGCCAGCAGGGCATCTTGCCATAGGCATCTGCATGCACATGTGTCTTCTCTTCTTACCTTCCTCCTTCATTAGAACAGCGATTCCTCCTGCTCAAGAGGAAAGCTGGTATTTTTATTCTAGGAACCCTGACTCTATAACTGTTCAACACCTCACTAACTGGCTCATAGAGATAGCTTTATGACTTCTGCTCTTAAAGAGCTGATGGTCTTGTCGACGAGCTCCCCCTTTGCTAATTCATATTCCTCCTTTCAGTGTTGCTGTATCCTCAGAGCCACCCATTCTCACCATTCCATTCCCCAAAGCTTCCTCCGCTGGGCACCCCAGACTTCCCTCTTTAAGTCTCAGGAACTCCCCCCACCACCACCACCACCCGCAACCCCAAGGCTTCTTGAATCTTATAGAATATATTCTGCTGAACAAATCTAAAAGGGTTAGGATTTCATCCCTGAATGTTTTAATGAACACTGTTCTTTCGGGAAGGTTTCTGAGTATGAATTTCTTGTATGTATTTGCTGAGCTGATGGCAGCCTTCAGACACTAGCCACAAACCTCTTACCCATTTCTTCCTCTCTAACTTCTCTAGAGGGACTGGTCGATTTCGCTGGCAACCTGGGTCACATACTTTCTATAGAAGGACACAGCATCCTCTACAAGGTATAGTGTCCCTATGCAATTTTCTTATTTATGTAGAAAATACTTTTCTAGATGCAAGTCAAATAGAATAATCACATGGCGAATCCAGAAAGAGCCAATTGCAGTTCAGGTAGAACCACCATTTCCTACAGTTCTTTGGTCTGAGAGGCAATGCTTCCCAAAGGACTTTCTGTGCTGGAGTGTAATCATTTGCTGAGAGAGTACATAAGTTTTGTACCTTCTGATAAAGGGATCTGCATGTTTACTTAAGATGACCAACATTCTGATTTGCTGAGACTCTTCTGGCCTTTATGATCTTTATGGGTTTTCCCAGTTCTGAAGTTTAAAAATTCTCCAGTGGCTCCAAGACAGAAGAGACATGGTAGCTACTAGTGGATGTCTAGGAGTCTCCACTGTTGGTAACTTCATGTGTTCTGTACAAGTTATGCAAGTGCTTTTTTTAAATGTGGTGTGTGTGTGTGTGTGTGTGTGTGTGTGTGTGTGTGTGTTATATGTGTCTATGAGGTTACATGTACCCATATGTGTGTATGTGAAGGCTAGAGGTTGATACCCATTGTTTTACTCTACTGCTCTCCAGCTTAGTTTTTGAGACCGAGTGTATCACTGAGCCTGGATCTCACCATTTCTGCCAGACTGGCTGGCCTACTGGGAAGCCCTGGGATCAGATGTGCCTGACTCTGCCTCTCAGGGCTGAGGCTACAGATGCTTTCTCTTGCATCTGTCTTTTATAAATGTGCCGGGGAGCCAAATCTAGGTCCTCATGCTTACTCAGTACGCACTTTGTCCATGAAGCTATCTTCCCAGTCCTGCTTTCAAGTTGTTTTAAAACCTGGTTTTGTATCATGCCCAGTCCTCTCCTGGACTGTTTATACAGTGCTATCCTATTTACAAGACAGTATATACTTCTTGGCCCTTGATTTGCTCTTGTGGTTTTCAAACACTTCTCAATGGGAGGCACCCTGGGCTTTTCATCAGCCTATGAGGTTTGTTGGTGCCTTTACCATTCTCCACTGGAATCATGATTCCTACTTGTAGTTTGATGTCATCCAGCCTTTGTCTACTCTAGTACTTCTGTACACTTTACAGATGTGTCAAGAGAGAGCTCAAGATGTTGAGAGGGGAGGTTTGCCAGAACTTCAATGAGATCATGTGGCACAGCCAAGAGTAAAAAGTCAAAAATCTGGCTCTATGTCCTTCTCCTAATGACTAGACACCACTCCCTCCATGAAGCATTTTTTAAAATGTCTTAAAGGGGCATGGATTGCTAGTTGGCATATGAAACCAAGAAATGCGTTTCTTTTGGGTAACGACACAGCCTTCTTTGCTGGTACCTTGTCTCTTTGGTCTTTCAATCTTCCCCAGTGTGTTAAGTCCCCTTTGATCCTCCTTTTTCTCTCTCTAGTTTTCCTTGGTAAGACTTTTCTGAATTCTGTGTATTGAGATAATAGTTGTTTAAGAGAGATAAATTTTTCAACAGTATAAAATATACTTAAGTGACAGATACTGTAGTGGGAGACTCCCTGAAGCTCATACCTACTTGATGTATCTCTTGAGGTCACAGAGGGGAGGAACTTCAAACAGAAGCATTTTTTTTTCTGTCTGTATCTTGTCTTCCCTGAATTTCCAGATACATCTCTTGATCTTTCAGCCAGACTATCTAGAACTCAACTCTTTGCTTATGTTTCTAACCATTCCTCTTCTCATTCCAGATGGCCATGTCATTGTAATATTATCTCTTAAGCATCTCAGAGTACCTATTACTATATTACATATTATTACATATAGTACTATATTACATATACATATGGCCTGAGAAAGTAGAACCACTCACGTACTTGTTATTTCCCCAAAGAGCTAATTTGGTGTGTGTTTGTGGTGAGAGAGGGAGCCAGAGATGATAAGCACTCAAAGGTTAAAACAAAACCAAATGCATTGAGGCTTTCTTAGGGCAAGCAGAGAGGAGAGGGCAGTTTATCCAGTGACTTATTGCTAATCCTTTCATACATTTTCCTCTGGTGAAAGGTCTATAACTCTAGCAGTGAAGCACCTCCCAATTCATATTTTCCAGTCCCAGGAGACAATTACTTATGGAGAGAACTGGTTTCTTTTTAGGTATAGGGCAGCATGACCTTTTATCATCCTCACTGTGTTTTCTTTTCTTCTCTGAGTCCCAGTAGTCACATAGTTCAGGGCTGGAGGGATGTCTTCATGGTTATGAACACTGGCTGATCTTCCAGAGGATCTGGATTCAATTCCCAGCACCCATACAGTCCCTCACAAATGTCTGTAACTCCAGTTGCAGTGACTCTAATGCTGCCTTCTGGCCTCTGCCGACAGTACACTAATGTGGTATACATACACACATGGAGCCAAAACACAACACACATAGAAAAACTAATAAAAATGTAAACAAAATACTCATATAGTTCAATCAGTTCCATTCAGGTACTATGTTCCCCAGTTAGCTGCTGAAAGCAATGTGTGCACATATTCAACTCTTCAGAGTGCAGCCTACACTAAAGACATTTTTTCTTATGACTTTATGACCTTATGATAACTGAAATGAAGTTTCACAAAACCTTTCTAATGCATTTCTTTCTACACTTTTATTCTCTTCTCTTTACTTCCGTTTTGTCTATTTATTAAGTGATATTTATAATTCATGGAATAGGTTTCAGACCTTTCCTTAAGTTCTACTACCAGTTTGAGAAATGCTGATCCATCCTTTTCCTCAAATATTTCCAGATACAGTCTCAGGCTTCCTAAGGGGGCCTGTGCTGGCTGGGGAAATCAGAGCTTCTCTTTCAGCTGAGCTTCAGCCACTTGGTACATTCTGTCCATTGTCCTGTACTTCCAGGTATTATAGTCAGGCTGAACAGCCTAATCAGTTTTATTTTCAACTTATTTGAAGAGAAATGTCCCTTTGAAAACTTCTTACCCACTTATGGTTGGTCATGTGCTCCCTGACACCCCCCAGGAGACTTGGTGGCCAGACCTCAATGGCTGAAATGAAGTTAGACCACTATAATTAGAAATGCACCCTGAAGCACTGAATAATTTAGGGGAAGAGTTACCTTTCTAAAATGTATTCAACTGAACTGAACAAATGCCCCAGTTCCCTACGTCACTTCTGCAATGGAAAATCTGGCCCAAATTCTGCTCCATAGTGATTTTGCTCAAAGGTGGCAAGTGACAACAGTCATTACATAAATGACATGAGAAAACAGTGTACTTTCCCTATGGTATTTAGCACACTCCACAGATGGCAACGACCTCACTTAGTCCAAAGAAGAAACAAGTGAAATCACTCAGTCAATTACTTTCATTGGGTAGAGGCAATGGGGCTCTCCCTATATTCCTAGAAGAAAAAAAGCACTTCCTGAACTGCCATGCACGGGTAATTTCTTCACAACAGACTTCCAGTCACCTCTTGTTTTCTTAAGCAAGTATTATTGAAAGATTAGTCTTCTGTTTATGGTTACATTGCCAAGTATCCAAGGCAGAACTCCCTCCCTCATCCAGAGTTAATCGAACTGAAGTCGACAGGGCATTACGAAGGCCATGGCCCTATGAGATCACAAGAATTACTCCATCGGCACCACTTAGGATCGAGCTTTTCTGAAAGAAGTCAGGATGGACTGGCAAAGATGGCTTGAGTTGGAATGTGGTGGTTGAGATCCAGTCGAGAAGGACTTTATTATGATCGCATTCTATAATGACAAATTTTTCCATATGCAAATTTAAACTCAAGTGCCAGTCCTTGAAGGGAAGCTTTGGGAAGGCTAGAGAGTGAATTCCTTAAGATACGTTTGGATTGACTAGCCACATCTCACACTCTTTTGGAGTTGTATTCTATAGAACTTTAAGAAAAGACCTGGATATTTAACCAAATTTATGAAGACAAGCTAATTAAGAATTGGCCACTAATTTCTGTTTCATATTCTTATTCTAACAGAGCCCTTTTGTTATTTAAGGTGGTTTTATTTTTAAGACAGTTTCATTTAAAAAAACAGGGAGGAAAAAAAATTAACATTTCGTAGGCAACCTTTGCCCTCTGTTTTTCTATCCCGTCCAGTATGCACCATGTGTTAGTCAACAATTTCCATTTTCTGGTATTCAGTTTCTGGCTGTGGTGTCTTACATTTAATTCTTTTACTTACTTAGAATTTTGGCAGTTACTCTTGGACCCCTTACTCTTTCTAAGGTGTAAGTCCTTCGATAATAGAAGGACAGGGGCAAGTGTATCACCCACAGAATTGAACTGAGGTTGTTTACATGTACATGGCTGGAAGGTAATTTATGGAAGCAGGACAGCTTCTCATAGTAGTGGCAACACTACAGAAGAAAGTGACATGAGCTAATTACAGTGAGTTTCCAAGTGCAGCCGCCATACCATGTCTGGAAGGCATCTTTCTATGGGCTACCCCTCTGTCTTCCACATCTTCCACACTTGCTAGCCGTCTTCATAACAATTCCGATCATCGGAGAGATGACATCTCTTAATTGGGAGAGGGAGAACTCCACTGTTACACATTGTCAGCATTTTAACCAGTTGCGAGTCTCTGTACAAGCCGCTGCCTGCCACAGTAAGAAGCTTTTCAGACAAAGGCCAAGGGGGCTGCTTACCTACAGATATAAACATGACTATTCAAAAGGCAGTTTGGCTACAGCTTAGAAAAACCACAGCGCTTGTCACCTCTAGGCCCATGGCCTCCCCTGGCACCAACTCTTGATCAGATTTACAGAACAAGAGATGAGTGACTTCCCATGGAGTGGGCCTCACAACCAATCAGAAAACAACTTATTACCCACCCACAGTGGTCAGGGATTACCAGCTCAGTTAACTTAAGATAGATAGTCTACCCTGGATGTGCCCCCAAGATAAACTAATGTAGAGGATTCCCCCACAGGCATGCCCAGTTGTTGTCTCCTAGGTAACTATAGAGTTTATCACACAGTTATTAACCAACACAACCACAATCCTTATTTAAAAGTGACATGATTGTTTATGAAAAATCGAAAGGACTCCACCAAAAACCTCTTAGAACTAAGTCTAACAGCATCACCAGAGATAACGTAAACATACAAATTGGTTGTATTTTAAACACAGTAGCAATTACTACATTGAAACCAATAGTACAATACCATTTTCAATTGCTAGAAAGGACATTTAGGTATAGATCTACCAGAATATGAACAAGACTTATAGACTAAAAAGTTCAACTTTATGGTGATGTCAATGAAAGCTCTAAGTAAGTGATGTCTTATACAGCTGTCCTGGGAAATTGATGGCGATTCTTAATAACTTTGTCATGGTGGGACCAGTGGGATGGATTGGTGATAAGAGTTAAAGTGCTTGCTACAAAGACTAACAATCTGAGTTTCATCCCTGGGACACACGTGACAGATGGAGAGAACTGATTTGTGTACCTTGTCCTACTTCTGCATACTGTAGAATGTTTCTCTCCTGCAAAACAAATAGACAAAATAAAAAAAAATATAGAAAACTTACCATACTTCTGACATATGATCAAGCTATTGCATTTCTGGACATTTATTCCAGAGAAATGAAAACCTACTTATCACACAAAAGCTTGCATGTCAATGTTTTTAACAACATATGCGAATGAATGGTGGAGCAGACTGTGGTACATCCATACCGTGGGATATTGCTCAGTGTCAAAATGAGCAGAGCATTGATAAACGCAACAACCTGGGTATATCTCTAGAGAGCAGTGTTGAGCAGAAATAACTTTAGTTTTCACACTGCGATTTCCTTTACGTATGACGTATGTTGTAGTCACAGCATAATGGGAATGGAGAGCAATTTAGACAGCTTCTTCACAGAATTTGATTGCAATGTAAAGGCAAGTCATAAATACTGGCCAGCCAAGTCAGTATCCTGGTTATGATATTGTACTACAGTTTTTCATGATGTTTTCATGGGAAACAGCAAAGGATACACAGAACTTCATGCCATTTTCTTACACCTGTATGAAAATGTCTATTTGTCTTAAAGGAAGAATCTCATTAAAATGAGTTTTACATTGAGTTTCCCATTTACCCGAATATTCAATTTCTAATTGTTTTGGAGTTATTAGTTTGCATTATATAGAGTGTTATGTCTGATACCCTCAGGCTTGGGAAGGTTTGAGGGAGGGAGGCAGTTGGAGGGAGAGGGAGAGGGAGTCAGAGGAAGAAAGAGAGAGACAAAGAGACAGAGAGACAGAGAGAGAAAGAGAAGGCAATGAAGAAAAATTAAGGAAGAAAAGAAAAGAGAACAGACCCTTGTTAACAAAATACTCCACAGAACCATCATACTGAGTTCCATGTATCAGAGACATAAATTTCTTTCAGAAAACTAAGTCTTAGAGAATGAAGACATCATATTCTTATAGTTCAGAGACCCAGAACGGGACATGGGTGTATTTGTGAGACACCTTAACCTGGAGGCATCTCTGTGTGTCCCTTCTTCATTTACACACTTTGAAAGGCAGAGTCATGGCATGTTTATTCTATATACTCCCCTTTGCCCTCTTTCTTCCATTCACCTAACAGAGTCTAAATCCAGGCTTTAATGGATGGAAGAAAGAACAAACACATACTGATTGGAAAAACAAAACAGTCACTGTATCTACCACAGACATCCCTGATTGGTAGCTGTCTTTCCAGCCTTACTCTCAGTGACTCCCTGCCAGGAGCAAAGGCTCTTAGTGGACTGACAGGCTCTAGGCTGCAGACATTCTGAGGAGGATTTTCAATTCAAAGATTTTTGTGGGGTTCCCTCCTTCACCCTTGTACTTTCAATGTTGTTCATCGTCCAATCTTGATAATAAAAAAGAATCCCTTCCAAGAAGTTTTCCAGGGTACAGATATAAAATAAGTTTATTTTACTTAAATTCATTTTAATGGATCCCTTAAGTAATAAAAATTGTACACATTCATGGGACACAATGGAATGCTTTAGTGAACACACACACACACACACAAACACACACACACACACACACACACACACAC
>JADRCD010179223.1:0-17773 GCA_019843815.1 Montemys delectorum
GGTGCACCTCTATTAAGCAAAGCTGTAAAGGATTCATTTTAGGAAAGATTTCTGCTATTAATATGCTTTTCCTGTTAATAACATACCCTTTTGGAGCAGATCTCTGCAGATCCACAAAGTTGTACTGTCTTATAGTGATGCTGTATAGATAAATAGATGACTTAAGACTATATGATGATCCTATAAGAATTCCTAAAATTATATCAGTGATTATTAAGCTCATTTATAGTGGGACTGCTATTAGGTCCTTTTCTGATAGTCAAAACTGTGATGAGAACTCTACCAGTCTCCCAAGTGTCGGCAGTTAATTGCTCTTAGATGGTAACCAGACTTTCTTCTACTCAGAGCACATTCCAAGAGGTTGTGAAACAATTAACCAAAGGTCATAAAAAGGGGACTAATGATTTATTATAGGTGCTAGGACAGAAGGTAAAGTACTGACTGGGTTTATCTATACAAAACTTCACTAATAACTTAGTTATGGTTTTAAACTTTTGGTGAACCTGTGGCACTGAGACAGGTGATGGCTGTTTAGATGGATAATTACTCCTAATGGATATACATGTAAACATTCTCTGTCATAAACTTCCATTTCAATTTATGATTTGATTTTTTGTGTGAACTTTTGATGAACTTTTTTAACATTTGATCATATATTCTGAAAGATGTTTAAGGGCTGAGGACAAAGAGAAGAGTCAGAACTGAGGGACTGAGATGACAGGAACGGAGGTGAGAAGAGCTGAGCTAAGAGAGGAACTGAGCTGAGGAGAAGTTTTTAGATAGAACACTTTTTAGACTAGAAGGAGACTGCAGAGTGGAAATAACTTAGAAACTATAGGTAACATAAAACACTAAGAGAGCAATGTGCAGAATGCAGAGGGAAGGAGGAAAAAGGAAGGCGCTGCAGAGAGCAGTAGGAGCAGGCAGGCTTCTCCTTACCAAGGGACAGAACCGGGTCCATGATAAGAACAACAAAGCAGGCTTAGTCTTATGAAAAGAAACAAAGCTTTTTTTCTTACAAACATAGGTTTAATTCATTTAGCATTAAAAGGATAGAAGCCTTTTATTTCTATATGTAATGAAGATGGGAGCTCATTTTTCATCCAGAATGAATGAGTTCTTTCTGCACTGCTGCTTGGTCTTTTGTTCCATATGCATATGTAAGTATAGATGTGTATGTAAGTATGTAGTTGTGAGAGTGCATGCAAGCTGGGCCCAACTTGGTTTGAATGAATGAGCATGAATGTATATGAATTTATGTGAGATTATGCATATTCACTTATGTAAAAGTTTTTCTTTCTGCAAGTGTTATTCTCTTCTCCTGGTTCAATAGAAGTTTATTGTTTCAAACTTCCCACTAGCCCAAGCAAGAGGCATCTAAACAATAGGGAAAAGGCTCTAGCAATTAATCTGTTACTTAATCTCCTGCTGTTTTAGGATGAGGTGCTAAGTGCCAGAAACTGCAGTTTCTTGTCTCAGAGGATCACAGAAGGCAGGTCAGCTATAATAGCATAGTAACTTAGACTTAGATAAGTAAACTTTTTATTATACAGCAACTCTAAATATATCGTAAGACGAACTCTTACCCCCGAATCTTGTAAGATAAAGTCTTACCCTCTGCCTATGCTCTTTCCCCCTCCGCTGCTTCAAGAAGAACGGACAAGAAAGAAGAAACATCCACCACCCCCGATAGGGCTGGTTTCTGGCAGAGAGAGAGAGATGTGCACACACACATAAATATAAAATAAATCTTAAAATGAATGTGCTTACCCATTCAATGGATATTTACTGACCACCTAGGATAAACGAAGCACTGTTTTGGGCATCAGAAATACAATAGTAAACAGAACAGATTAAAAGCCAACATGTGCATAACTTATGTTCTGCAGAAGAAGAACACATTGGAAATAAAGGGAAAACCATGTTCTGTAGCAGAAAGGGCTAAGAATGGGGACAATAAAGCAGGTAGCGTGGGACACCACAGGCAGAGTGCTGAGCCATTTTCCTCTGGATGCTACCAAACTCTTAAAAGAAAATACAATAATTGCATCATTTATAATTTGCCCACATGAATTGCACCCATCAATAAAAATAACTGAAACTCTGCTGGAAAACACGTGTAAGAAAAACATAACTAATGGGTGAATATTTATCAATAGACAATTATGAAACTTCACATAAATACTTAAAGAGAAAGAATCTGTGAGGTGAAAGATATTTTCTAGGAATTGTTCCAGGCTATAACCAAAGGGTCATAAGATTTAAAGGGGGAGAAAAATAAATGCGAAATATTGAGCTCATACTGGCCAGCTTTGTGTTAATTTGATACAAACTGAAGTCATCAGAGAGGAAGGAGCCACAGTTGAGAAAATGCCTCCACGAGATCCAGCTGTAGGACATTTTCTCAGTTAGTGATCAATGGAGGAGAACCCACCACATTGTGGGTGGTACAAGCCCTGGGCTGATAGTCCTGGGTTCTATAAGAAAGCAGGCTGAGCAAGCCTGGGGAAGCAATCCGTAAGCAGCACCCCTCCTTGACCTCTGTACCAGCTCCTGCCTCCAGGTTCCTGCTCTGTGAGAGTTCCTATCCTGACATCCTTTAGTGGTGAACAGCAGTGTGGACGTGAAAGCTGAATAAACCCTTTCCTCCAACTTGACCAACTTGCTTCTTGGTCATGCTGTTTTGCTGCAGCAATTCCTGGGAAAGGGAAAATTTACATGTAAATAAAGAAAATATCTAATAAAAAAAAAACCACTAAGACAGGGCTAGAGAGCTGCTCCATGGTATAAAGATCCTGTTGCTCGTGCATAGAACCCTGGTTCCCAGCACCCATAAGGCAGCTCTCAACTGGATCTAACTCCAGTCACAGGGAATGCCCTGTCCTATTTTGACCTCCTTGCTGAGGAGATTCAGTTTACCTGTTATGCTGGGCATGCATTCCTGTTTCCTGTTGTCTAAACATGTTACTTGAAGTAAGAAGAAGAATCAAGGTGGAACACAGGAGAATCCCTGGGAGCCTGGGAGTTGACATCACGAACCAGTGAGTTTTCAGTTCTCACTGGATAAGTGTCAACAGAGAAGTGTGTCTGTGGGTCACCAACAAAACCAAGCAAGGGGATCTTTCTAACCTCGTGCTGTGTCCTGAGAGATTAGCTTTGTTATAAACTGAGTCGGTTCTGTCTTTCCATCTGGCAGAAGTAGATTCTCAAGTGTACTCAGAGGCAGTGAGACATGAGGTGGGAGCCTCAGAAGAACCTAGACCTCACATGCTGACCACGACCAGCTCCGAGGGCTCCACTGAACCAAAACCCTGTTCCATGCCTGGGCAAACCCAGCTTTTTGCATACATTCTGATCACAACCTTATTTCTCATGCCAATCTTTCTCAAAGACAAGTTACAGCAGGGACTTTTTAGACTATCAGTGCCACACATCAGGACGGTAGGTTTGAGTCAAGTTGTTCATTTGGAAGGTACCTGAGAAAAGAAAGAGAGCACGATTCTATACATCACATGGGCAGAGCTTTTCGATAGAATACGGAGGCTTCTGAGAACACTTCTTAATCTGAAATTGTACCAGTAGATTATCATTTGGCTAAATCTGAAGATCAGCCTGATAAGCACAAACGAGCTGAAATCCCCTAGCAAATGCCTCTTGTCCTCCAGATGCCCATTTGGGGCTGTTGCTGTTCTACTTTTCCTGGCAGTCTTCTTTTGCACCTCTGCTCTCTTCCATGTTCAAATGCCCGTTTGACTTCCCAGTAACTTCAACCCACCAAGTGCCAATGTCCACAAGGAGCCAGCCCACCAGTGAGGTGCACAGACAACTGCAGAAACCCAGAAATGACTTCAAGTAGATGCTGTAATTTCAAACATCCCCACACCTGTTGGACTGTGACAGGCAGTCTGTGAGTGGGGTTGAGTGAGGCTTACTCCAGAGACCCAGTAGAAAATTCGACAAAGGATGGGACAGTGAGCTACGCCAACAGACATTAGACTGCTGATAACACGAGCCCTCGCTTCATTATCCTGTGGCTATATATCATGTAGACAATGCCCCAAGCTTCTGGTATTCTGGCTGTTCTCCAACCCCACAGTCATCTGACTACAGCCAGGTATGTGGGATGCCACAGTTACCTGGGAACAGCAAGGTAGCTGTCTTAGTCAGGGTTTCTATTCCTGCACAAACATCATGACCATGAAGCAAGTTGGGGAGGAAAGGGTTTATTTAGCTTACTTCCACATGGCTGTTGATCACCAAAGGAAGTCAGGACTGGAACTCAAGCAGGTCAGGAAGCAGGAGCTGATGCAGAGGGCAAGGAGGGATGTTCCTTACTGGCTTGCTTCCCCTGGCTTGCTCAGCTTGCTCTCTTATAGAACCCAAGACTTCCAGCCCAGAGATGGCACCACCCACAAGGGGCCCTACCCCCTTGATCACTAATTGAGAAAATGCCCCACAGCTGGATCTCATGGAGGCACTTCCCCAACTGAAGCTCCCTTCTCTGTGATAACTCCAGCCTGTGTCAAGTTGGCACACAAAACCAGCCAGCACAGTAGCCCAGCCCACTATAAAAGGGGCTGCTTGACCCCTCCTCTTTCTACCTTAAGCTCTTGCTCTCTTCCTTGTCTTTACTCTCATCTCTTGCTCCCTCTCTTCCCCTCCCTTCTTCCTCTCTCCACATGGCCATGGCTGGCCTCTACTTTTCTACCTTTACTCTTTCTCTCTGTTTTCTATGAAAAAGCTTTAAAACCATGGACTTTCATCTAGACTCACAGTGCTGGAACAATGGCTTAGGCCTTCCCCTAAAGAGCTGCATCTAATCTCCCCCAGGAAAGCCTTCCAGCGTTTCCAGCTGCCAGATCGGATCAAGGACTTTTGCCTGCCCTCATATGAGGACCACCCAGCACCTTCTCCCCATCCTCTTTTTCCTTTCAGCCCAGGGCCACTACCACCCGGGAGCCCCAACCCGTTCTCAGCTCTTCCGTGTTGTCCAGCAATGTCCTGCGATGCCCAAGAGCTAGCTAGAACCTGTCATCCTTGGCCTCCGTCAGACCCAGGGACGGTTGGACTGCTCCCTCCCACCCCCCGTGGACTGGGATCCTGTGGCTTCCCACAGCCCACCTCACTCACAGAAGTCTCCTGCATCCACCCGTCTAGTGTCTCCGAGCTCTGGCGGGATGTGGGGGGTCTCTCCTACCCCTTATTTCTCCACCACCCAGAGCCCTACACACACCAAAGCAAGACGCAGGAATATTTATGAAAGCATTTAGAGTTCTTTTCAGCCACACATGGCCAATCCTTCTAACACACAAGTCTTTCTAAATTTCTAAAAGCCAACTGGATTGATGGGGAAGGGACTATGAGACCATCTCACTACAACAAGCCCAGTGACCAATTAGGCTCCCAAATATACCAAATGCATGGTTTCCTAAAAGGCATAATTTCTAGAAAAACTTGAACATTCACTTGTTCATTCATCCATCTATTCCTTTATCAAAACACACACACACACATATACTTTGGCCCATCACTCTGAAGAGTTAGTTATGTAATAGTAACTAACTTAACCATTTGTCTAATTTTCCCCCCAGTGGTGTTAAATTTGAACTTCAAAAATAGAAATCAGGAGAGAAATGTGTCTTTTCATTAAATTACTACCCCCAATGTGGAGTCTTATGAACTATAGTAAACGCTGCCCACACAGCATATCAAGGTGAGCCCCTCTCCAACCAACTCTGCACTGACGATGATGCTCCTGCATATATAAACAGAAGAAACAGTGAAGAAGTTGCCCCACCTTACAGAGGGACGGAAGCAAGGTTTCCTTGGTTTAGATCAAGTGGGAAACTCAAAGGAAGGGAAGTCTCCTTAAGATCCTGCTGTCCCTTGAGCAGCCAAGGTAAATTAAGGAAGGACAAACAGCTGTCCTCACACCATACTCCAGTACTCTATACCAAATCTTCCATCCCCCACTTCGCCTCTACTGGCCACACAGGCGATGGGTGTTGTAAATGTCCTGTGAGTTTCTCAGCTCTCAGCCCTTACCTCAACCCTCAGATTGACTAAACAGTTATCTATCACGGTGTTACTCCACCGATAGTACTCACTGAGCTGGGAGACAGGCATTAGGCCCATGCAACTGAACTATCAAATACACACCGGAGGGGCCACTCTGTGCAGCTCCTGGAACCAATGTGCTCAGAGTCAGGTGGACCCTGATGGGGACAGATTTCATTGATCCTGCAAGCCTTTACTAATTGTACCCTAGTATTCCTTAAAGCCAAGGGTAAAGAAAGGGATCAAACCCACAGCTAAAAGCTCCTCTCTCAGGTTCTTCTCTCTCTCCTGTCTCTCTTGTAACACTCTCGTCCATAGTGTAAGATCCTAAAGGAAGGAGGGAGTGGATGTGCTCAGAACCTCAGAGCATCAATAAACTATCACACTTTGTTTTGAGAAACACTTAGCCCTCATACCGTCTTGTGGTCTGTTTCTTCCCAAGGTGACGGATGGCTTTACGGGATGGGTCTGTGCTCTGACTCTTCCCTCTAGACCAGCCAGGCCCTTCCAACTTCTCCAGGAAGACAACAAACCATCTTGAGAGAGTGGCCCAGCATTTACTGATGTCCTTGACTCCCCACAGCCATCCATGGGAATTACAAAATCTAAATTTCCCCCGCTGCTTTGGTCTGAATGCTGTGAGTGACCTTCGTTAAGAGAACAGGGGGAGCATTTAAAATGGATATCAGACACTTCCTCCTTGTCTTGGTATGATGGGAACATAAAGTTCTCAGAGATAATAAATTACAGTCCTATCAGAAAATTTAGGAATTCAGCACATGGCCCATCTAATGAGAGAAAAAACAGACCCAGATGATAGACAGCTACTAAAATATTCCATCTCTCTCTCAAAGGACAAGTGAGAGGATTTCTAGTTACCTGGATGTTATAGGCAAGGTTGTCAGTTATTTTATGTATGTATGTATGTATGTATGTATGTATGTATGTATATGCTAAATACAAACATAGAACATGCTGAGTGATCCTGGATCTCAACATCTTCCTGCCCTCGCTCCCTTAGTGTTAGCTGAGCCATAGGTTCAGGGGCGCTGATGTGGGTGTATCCACTGAGGCTGGACGTCCCATGAGCTACTGATCTCTTTCCATGGAGTCCTGTTGTGGTTTTCTGTGATGGTCTCTGTTTACTGTAAAGAGGGGCTTCTCCAATGAGGGGCCATAGCTACACTTTTCTGTGGGTGTGAGGACAAGATTTAGAACGTAGTGAGGAATTATGCCGCTCTAATAAGCTATCCATAGTAGATTCTTTCCTAAACCCATGACCAACAGGAAGCTGGCTAGGTTGCCAGTATCAGGCACGATGTCCCTCCCGTTGAGAGGACCTTAAGTCCAATGAGACAGCTGTTGGTTGCCACGGACTTGTAAGTCTTGCACCTTCATACAAACCTTGTTGTGCTGCTCACTGTCACAGTTTATCGGCCTTGCATCTGAGCGGCGCTGTTCAATGGCTTCCCTCTCTTGGCAGCTTGCACAATAGTTTCTGGTACTGTGGAAGCTGGTCCAAAGGAAGGAGGCTTTCAGGTCAGATCCAGCTCAAATACCAGAGTCTTGTGTATGGGGGCCCTTTGTCAACCCCTGAAACACAACTATGGATTACATCAATAATCTTTGGGAAGTCACTTGAATAGCCCTGGCCAATCATTCAAAAGGTTTCTCATCTGCCCATGTGGAAGGTTTTGTTTTGTTAGTCTGATTCTTATGGAAAGCCTTGTTAGCCAAAGCAGAATAGCTCTCTTGAATAGATGTGTATTATATTCTTGTGTGTGTGTGTGTGTGTGTGTGTGTGTGTAATTATGTATCATTTTAGGCAAATATAAAATAGTGATTTCTTGAGGCTTTATTCAAACAACCTTGATGTTATTTGTCCCTCATTCTGCTTCCTTCTGTATTGACCCCCTCTTCCTCCTTGATAGTTACAGCTCTTCCTGGGTTTTCCATTTGTATCCTGCTACTTCTACCCCCTCAGCCCCTCCCCCACTCCTATGGTTCCTGTGCTCTTCTCCTGTGTCCTGTGGTTACTCCATGTTTTAGATTCCCATCTAGGGATTTGGAGCTAGGCTTGAGAGAGAATATGTGGTTTGTCTTCCTGGGTCCGGGTTGCTTAGCAATATAATCTTTTCTAGCTCTATCCATTTGCCCACAAAGTTCATGATTTCACTTTTTTTTTTTTTTTTTTTTTTTTTACAGCTGAGTAGTATCCCAGTATGTGTATGTACCACATCTCTATTGCCTGTTGAAGGAAAGATATGTTGTTCTCATTTCCTGGCTATTGTGAAGAGATGTTGAGTGTTTGGACATATGCCAAGCAATGGACTGGTAGATCCTATAGTAGAATTCTTCTTCTTCTTCTTCTTCTTCTTCTTCTTCTTCTTCTTCTTCTTCCTCTTCCTCTTCTTCTCTTCCTCCTCCTCCTCCTCCTCCTCCTCTTCCTCCTCCTGCTCCTCCTCTTCTTCTTCTTTTGAGGATTCACCGATATTCCCCCAATTCAAACAGGGTGACTGAATTGTGCATTTGGCCATTCTCACAACATCAGGTCCACCAATCCATGAACACAGGATGTTCTTCCATTTTCTTGTGTCTTTCTCAATCCCTTTCTTCAGAGATTTGTAGTTTTCAATGTATGTTTTTCACCCCCTTGGCTAAGTTTATTCCAAGATATTTTATTGGTGTTGTGTTATTGTAAAATAGACTGTATCCGCGATCTCTTTCTCTGTATATTTGCTGGTGGTGTATGGAAGGCTACTAACTCTTGTAAGTTGATTCTGTACCCTGTCAGTCTGCTGAAGTTGTTGATCATATCTAGAATTTTCCTTCTGGAATCTTTGAGATCTCTCGTGCATAATTTCATCTCATCTGAAAATAGGAATTATTCGATTTCATCTTTTCACACTTGTGCCCCATTTATCTTCTCTTGCCTCATTGCTCTAGGAAGTGCTATGACACTCTTGAAAAGGAGTGGAAACGGTGGGTGTTGTAGCTCATTCCTGATTTTAATGGAGTTGCTTCAAATTTTCTTTATTTAGGATATTGTTGACCATGGGTTTGTCACACACAGCTTTTCTTTTCTCTTCTTTCTTTTTTCTTTTTTCTTTTTTTTTTTTTTTTTTTTTTTTTTTTTTTTTTTTTTTTTTTTTTTGAGACAAGGTTTCTCTGTATAGCCTTGGCTGTCCTGGAACTCACTCTGTAGACTAAGCTGGCCTCAAACTCAGAAATCCACCTACCTCTGCCTCCCAAGTGCTGGGATTAAAGGTGTGCACCACCACCACCCGGTGCACACAGCTTTTCTTGGTTGATGTATGTCCTCTTCTCTCTCCAGGACTTTTTTCATGAAAGTATGCTTGATTTTGTCAAAGTTTTTTTTTTTTTCTGTAGCTACTGAAATGATCACGTGATTTTTGTCTTATGTACATTGATATGACTTATTATATTTGTTGACTTACATATGTTGAACTAAGCCTACATTTCAAGAGAAAAGCCAACTTGATCATGTTTATGGTCTTCTTGACCCATGCTCGTACTTGGTCTGTTAGCATTTTGTTGAGAATGCTCACATCTATGTTCGTCAAGGATATCTGTCTGTAGGATTTGTTGCTTCTCTCTCTCTCTCTCTCTCTCTCTCTCTGTGTGTGTGTGTGTGTGTGTGTGTGTGTGTTTACCTGGTTTGGATATTTGAGTAATACTGGCTTCGTAGAATGAGTTTGGTAGTATCCTTCTGTTTCTATTTTTTGAAAAGTCTAAGAAAGATTGGTAATAATTCTTATTTGAGAGTCTAATAGAATTTGACTCTGAATCTGTCTGGGCCTGAACTGTTTTTAGTTAGAAGGCTTTTTTTTTTTAATGTTTCAATCTCCTTCTTTGCCCTGAGTCTGTTTAGGCTGTCCAACTTTACTTGATTTAACTTAGGTAGTTTGGATAAATCAAGGAATTCATCTATTTTTTTTTTAAAAAGATTTTTCCAACATTAATGGAGCGCAGGTTTTAAAATATTCCCTAATAATATTCTGAGTTTCTTTGGTGTCTGTTGTAATGGTTCCCTGTTCACTTCTGAGTCTATTAATGTGGGTCATCTCTTCCTTTCTTTTGGTTAATTGGGCCAAGTGTCTGTAAATCTTGTTTGTCTTCTCAAAGAACTGGCTCTTAGAATTTCTAATTCGATTCTCTGTATTGTTTTCTTTGTTTCTATGTCATTGATTTCTACTTTTATTTTTGTTGTATCTTGTCTGAGAGGCTTGAGTTTTGTTTGTCATTGTCTCTTGAAATTCTTGAGTGCCATTATTATGTCATTTATTTGTAATCATTGTGAATTTGTAATGCAGACACTTGCGGCTGTAAACTTCTCTTCCAGCTGCTTTGACGTGTCCCAGAGGTCTCTGTTGTCGTTCCACTTTATTTCCAGTAACATTTTGATCTCTTTCTTGATTTTTTTAAATTCACTTATCATTCAATAATGCGCTGTTTCATCTCCACAAGCTTACACTCTGACCAGATGTATGCTTGCTGTCCATTTTGTTGCATGAGATAGGATACATGAGATTATTTCAATTTTTCTGCCTTTGTTTAGTCTTGCTTTGTGTCCCACCATGTGGTCCATAGAGAAGCTTCCATGCACAGCGTTTGGGGGGAATATTCTACAGACAAAATTCAAAAATTTGACACCAATTAAATAACAGCTCGCAAGGATCTACCTCTGTCAGGATGCGGATGGATTTGTCAAAGGGTTTGTCTCAGGCTCTGGTCCTACTTGGCATTGCACCTCCTGCCGTGGCTCTGCTTCCCAATGAAACTGCCTCACTGTCTGTCGACCATGGATGCTCTTCCGTGGGGTGGAGGTGGGGGAAGCAGAAGGAGGGCTAATATCCTCTGGCTCTCCGATTGAGGACAGTGTGGGCAGGCATGGGCATCTAATGTGGGTGCAATTGTACGTGGGCTTCACTTGTGCTGAATCTGCCTTCGGAAGTTAGCCTTTTGCCTTTACAGAGAACTGTCTCTTCTCTGTAAAGTATCAACAGAGCTGACCCCTCAGGATCCTCAGGAGGGGACTGCACCAGTGAGAGCACAAAGCTGAGCTGATATCAGAGACACCCCCCATGGCAGCCCCCAGACTAGAGTGTTCTTCCATCTTCCCAGCCGTTTCTCTTGTGTCTGGAGGTCTATACCAGGTCACGTATGGGTTCGCTTGGTTGTTGTTGTTGTTGTTTTGTTTCCTTATACATTCCTGTGTCTCTTTAATGACAATACTCACCTTTATCTAAGTTTTATGCATCTAGGAGACTGTGATCCATAAAAAAAAATCTCCCCATAATTTTGTGTTCCAGGAAAGGGCTCAAGCGAGCCTCCCTTTTCCACACCATTAAATAAACCCACAACGCCATGAGACTCCATGCTGGCCTATAGCCTCTCTTCCTTCCTCTCTTTCTGCCTCCTCCCCACTTCTATTTCCTTCCTGCTTCTCTCCCTCACCCCACATTTAATACTCTCCTGCCTTGGTTTCTGCATGTTGTTATAGTTGTGAAATCTGCCATTCTTGTAGAAAGTCTTTTTTAAAAAAAAAGAAAGAAAGAAAATATTAATTGAAAATAGTATTTATAGACCATGATCTGTGCTGGGTAGTGTTTTTTAACTTCCTAATATAAAAAATGCACTCATTTATTTACTTCCTTAAATAAAATGTGTAAATAATAAATAAATAAATAAATAAATAAATAAATAAGTAGTATTGCCTTTAGTGTTATATTAGTTACAGGAGGTAAAGGTCACAACCAAGAATTTTTCTAACATGAGCTTTTAACTTTGTCTAAAAATGCTCTATTTAGTACATGTTTTGAATGAGGAATGTTCTAGACTGTGAGGATGGGGCAGCAAGAAACAATTAAGAGGATAAAACAGGGTCAGGGGTATGGATACAGCTCAGTTAGTGAAGTATTTATCTCATAAGAATTAGGACCTAAATTGCCAGAACCCCTGTTTTAAAAAAAAAAAAAAATAATCTAAGTGTGTGCTAGGAAGATGTAGGAGCTTTCTGGCCAGCCACACTGACCTACTTAGCAAGTTCTCAGCTAACGAGGAAGCCTGTCTCAAACAATGGTAGATAGCACCTGAGGGATGACAGCTTATTTGTTCTCCGGCCTCCACGGTTATGTGTCTACACATGAACAAACCCACATATGCGCATTCACCTGCACATGCACATGTGCACACACACACACACACACACACTCACCCATGCATGCACATACACAAATGATTACTTATAAAAGGTTAACAATAAAACAAGTTTTATATCAAGCGATAACTATGGAGAAGGTCAAAGCAGAAAATGGGAAAGAGGAAATACTGTTCTTATCTTTAATAATACTAAAAATCAAAATCTTCCACATGCACAATAAACTCTAAGCAACGCAGCTGGACAGGGCGATATGATTTAGGGATAAATGTTTATTCCTACTGTCCTGCTGCTTTGAAGTACATAGCCCTGGGAAAATGAAACCTGTAGAAGGAAGGGCAGGGGACTTGAGTGCTTGTTTGATTGGGACAAGATCTCACTTTGTAGCCCAGGCTTGCCTTGAAGACTGTCCTTCTGTCTCACTCTCCCACATGCTGGGGTTACTGGATGCAGAGCAATGCCTGGCTGTAGTACTGGGTCTTTGACTGGAGCGACTCTCCCAAGGGGCTTGTTGGAATCCAAGCAGCCCTTTCCCCTCTGCTTCCTGAACAGTGAAGTGAGCAACATTGCTGAGCCGCACTCTCCACCCACCTAATGCAATAGACCAGTCAAGTACTGACTAAAACCTTCAAAGTGCACACACACACACACACACACACGCACGCACGCACGCACGCACGCACGGGCACACACACACACAGTAACCTATTAAGCCTTGCCATGTAAGATGATCACAGAACACAGGTAACTGTGTAGGGTCTGGATATCACCCTCCCCATGATCCATGGCAGGTGAGGGTATCACAGACTGAATTTGTTTGACACAAAGGACATTTGTTTAGTGTTGTTTTTGGAGACAGGAAACATATTTGTTAGTTCCTCTCTGCTGGCACAAACACAAGACACACCGATATGACCATCCTCCTCTGAGCCTGCCAGGCTATGAATGGATATGAATTCTGTCAGGCTCCCTCCTTCCCAATAAAGGTGAAGTGGGCAGTATAGAAAGCCATCCCTTTAAGACACCATCATCTCCTCCTCTGCCTCCCCCCCGCCCCCCGCTGATGGGTCTCCAGAGAACCTCTAGCTCCCCTTGAAAACATTTTGAAGTGGGCAATAGAACCTACATACAAGGGAGTTTTTATTTTAATGTCTATTGACATATCATCAAAGAACCAAATAAAACGATTTTATTCAGCGATACTTTCTTAAGGCAGCCACTGTTTGTGAAAAACACTGGCACGTCAAGCATGAATGACAGCCCCAACCACATCTCCACTGTACCCGCATAAGAAATCGCCATGCTGCTGCCTGGGTGCTATAAAGTATTTTTATGATGCTCTAAATTCGGTTGGTGTATAGTAAACCGGGCACTGGAGACAAATTTCTGAGATTGTGTATATATCAATATAATAGACAGTCCAATCTATTTCCAGGGTAATCGCTGTGTATATCTTAAAGATACATTTTTATTAAAAATGAGATTTATTCTATATGAGAGGCTTTATAAAGTGGTTGCCCAATGGTATGGCATCAACTTTTGGGGAGCCTGGTTCATAGTCACTACTATGGGATAGTGTCTCCGGCATGTTGTTGCTTGGGGTACAAGCTCACCCTAAATAATCCCCAAAATCTAGTATATTGTTACCTCTTTTAAAGATATACTTAGGGGCCATTTGATAGAGATAGCTCTAATGCTGCCTTGTATTGAATCTCTAGCCTTTTCTGCCTGCTATGGAGAAGTGCTCATGTTCTGTGTAGGTCGGATCCACAGCTGTTGCTCTAAGCTCTGAAGTGAGTGAAGGGCATACTTACTGTTTCCAACATGGACTCCTGTGTCCACTAGATGAGACTTCTCTGAGCTTCTTACTGCCAGGAATTTATCTCTCTCTCTCCCCCAGGCCTGATGTCACAGTGGGATATCCCAGTCTTCTTGTAACTCCATGGGGATCAAACGGGGATTAAGTAAATTAATGGCAATTTTAGTCATTTGTACTTTTACCATTTTTTTTTCTACAAATTTCCTCAAACTCCAAAGCATTTCTCCTCCATTTGAACAAATCACTCAAACCTCCCCCACTCCCTCCACCAAGGACTGCTGGTGTTGGACATCTCACTTGGGCATACCACATAGACTCCCCAGCCCTTTTCTTGCCTGAGAACCACGGAGCCTGGTTGCAGGCTCTTGCTGCGGAAGTCCTCAGAAGGGTCTAAAAAGAGGCTGCCACCCCTGGGCTCTGGTTTTCCTTGGAGTCCTGTCATGCTGTTGTCCCTCTGTCTGTTTATCCATGGTACCAAACGTCTTCTGATAAACTCCATATTTCCCAGTACTCCATCTCAGGGTCCTGGTAGCCACCTTCCCTCCCCCCGCAAACCCAGCACGTGCATTCCTGCTCTGGAATGCCCTTTCCGTTCAGTTGCAGAATGCTTTCTCTACCAGCATTTACCTGTCAGAACAACTGGGGGGTTGGACTTAGATAAAATATAAACACGTCTAACAGATGTTTGGGACATAAACTTGAGATTCTGTCTCTGCTACAGATCCCACCCACTCATCACCCTTCGGAGCATGCAGACTGGAAATTCACGTAACTGCAACCTCTGGTTCGTTCTGCTCCGAAATTGTCTCTAATCCAAGGCTGGAAAACTCTTATGGTTCCTCATGGACACCCTGAGACAGGCACCCCGGTGGGAAAGCTTTGTTCCACCTTGTAGCAGAGAGAACCAAAGCAAGTGGGGATGGGGTTGGGGGAGGGTATGAAGAGGGAAATGGAGTTCAGTCACGAGTGCGGAACCCACCGCGTCCAGAACTCAGTTCGAGTCGCCTGGCCCACTGGGTCGGGCACTAAATGCGGAAAAGGATGCTTCTTTAGTGAAGGAGAAAGGAAGCTGGGGTCTCCACCCGCACCCCCAGCTTCCTCTCTTGCTCCTGCACGGGTGAATTAGGATGCCATAAGGAAATACTGGAGTGGACAACTCAAAACAGCAGAAATTGGTTTTCTGAGGGTTCCGAACCCCAGACGTCTGAGATAAGAGCCGTTGTAGCTGAGCTTTGATGAAGGTCTACTCCCGGCTTGCAGATAGCTGATTCCAGGCCTGTTGGCAGGCCTTTTCATTAGTGCCTTGGCAAAGAAGAAGTGGAGACATAGAGAGACCGGGAGCGCAAGGAAGAGGTACAGGCGGGGCAGAGACAGGCGTTGGCATCTTACTGGACCACCAATCTTGGAGGATCAGGACCCTCCTCTTATGGTTTCATTTGTCCTTAATTATGTCTAGAGATTGTCTCCACCCGCGCACGCACTGAGTGCTGGGGCTTCACCAGGAACTGCGGAGGGCAACTTCCGGTCCAAACCACTAGGCCTGAGGAGCTCTGCAGGGGTAGCAGGCAAAGAACAACCAATGAGCTCTCCTCTTCCCCCACCTCATACTTTGCCATAGTCATAAATAACATTAGGAAGGAGATAGATGTAAATGCAGGCACAGGCGCACTCGCAGCACCATCTCGGGAGGGATGAAGTGGTTATATTTCAAATTATTAAAGAGTAAACCACGTGCGCAGAATAAATGGATCTCATTTAGCGCTAGCAGTTCGGTGCCTTTTCTTTTTACTTAATTAGAGCATCTTCTATGTAAAGGACTCGTGTTTTTTGGTGAGATGCATCAGCAGCAAATTTAACTTCCGAGGAAAAGCAATTAGTTTCAGAAATGGAGGTTGTCTGTCGGTTATATGATCTTAGCGGTGAGTAGCCGCAGAGCCTTGGTTTCTCCCTGTGCTTTTGGCACCGAGTTCAGGCTGAGTATGTGGCAGGAACTTGGCTGAAATGGGACTGATGTTGATTTGAGGCTGATGTATGGTAATGGATACCGAAGTAACTCAGTAGAAATGGCCAGGGTATGAACTCCATCTATGAAGTGATTTTTTTTTTTTTTTTTTTTACAATTTAACCCTCAGTATTTGATTATTTTAATCAGCACATTTGGTAGTCAAAGGTTCTGTGGCTTAAGGCAAGATAATCACAGGAAAGAGTCATAAGGAAAAACAGCATTCAGAATCTGAATAAAATATATGCTTTTGCTACTTGTGAGGGATGAAGATGCCCCCTTCCCTGACCTCCTGATAGGATAAACTGCACTGGCAAATCTATTTACGTAAACCCACTTTGGGAGTCTGGGAATAAACCCAATGGGTGGAAGAGGATCATTTCTTTCAAATGCTACTGAATTTTGTTTGCTAGTATTTTTCAAAGGATTTCTTTTTCCACCTCCCGTGTTTCTGAGATGAGAGCATCTCTCAGGCCAGCTCTAAAAGACCTATCAGGAAATGTGAAAGAATTACTGGGTAAGCAGGATTTGGCAAAGGCTCACAGGACACTGTGCTGCGGGCCTGAAACCGAGTAAGCGAGGAAATACAGCCTGCAGCCTCAGACTTCCTCACGACTTCCTGGTGGCCTCACTGGCACTGCTCTTCCCCAGGTTTCTTCTCACAGAGCAGCGTGTGCTCTGCGGCACCTCCCGTACCTCACAACTGCACATTAACCGATTACTTTCTCCTTCTTCTGTCTCCCTGTGCAATCCAGGAGGGCAGAGCAGTGTCCATTGTATTCCAGAAGATATCCTACGTTCCCTAACATTGCCTGGAGCAGAAGAAGGACTCAAGTACCAGTTACTGAGTGTATTATAAACATTAACCAAGCCAGCTTGTCCCACCGGCAAACACCCCAATGGAGCTAGCCTATAAAAAATTCATAACACAAATCAATATTGTAGAGAGCACGCTAACCCCATTTGTTGATTCTTGGCTTATACTTGACTTATATATATGAAAACCTGTAACTATAGAAAATATATTCCAGGTTGAACACCTCTAATCTAAAAACCTCAAATCTGAGATGTGCCAAATTCCAAGATCTTTGAGTGTTCGCATAATGTTGCTGGGAGTTATGAGTTCAACTTTATGTGATGGGCTCCTGTTCGATGCTGTGATTCCTGCTAAATTCCTGTCATTATGCAGAGACAGCAAAAATACCATAAATGGTTACTTTCAGGCTATGTGTATAGGACATATAAGAAGTAAAAATGATTTTTGTGTTTAGACTTACAGCTGATAATATTCAAAGGTCCCCAACATTGGCTGTCTAAAACAGCTCTGGGAGGAACCATTTCAGATGCCGACTATGTAACCCATGTATACTGAAATCATTATATACTGAGTTGTTCTACATTCACTCAAGAGCCCTGTAAAAGGTGGGTACAGTGGAACACGCCTGCAATCCCATAAACCAATATGCTGAGGCACGAGGGTGTGTGTGTGTGTGTGTGTGTGTGTGTGTGTGTGCAAGGCTAGCCTGGGCTACAGAGTGGGACGCGGTCTCTCAAATCAGAGTAAACAAGAAGCCACGCTGAGTAGGCTCCTTGTTAGACTATGGCTCCTTGAAAGTTTCTGTAAGGAAGCGAGTGTTTGAACGAAGCTCTTTCTGACTATGGTGTATGCTCTTAACAACTTCACTGAAAACAAACAAACAAACAAACAAACAAA
>JADRCD010179227.1:1813-12144 GCA_019843815.1 Montemys delectorum
TCTCTCTCTCTCTCTCTCTCTCTCTCTCTCTCTCTCTCTCCCTGTCTGTCTCTCTCTCTCTCTCATCCACACATAAGCATGTGCAGGTGTGTACACACACACACTTTGCAAAATGCCAGTCAATAAAAACTAAATGTTTCTATTGAAACCTTCTGGGTTTGTCTAGTTGCTGATTAGAGCATTTATTTTCTTTGGTGTTTTCTTATCTTAAAAAGAAGAGTCAACCATCCCTAACTTGGGAAATAGACATAAAAGGAAAGTGAAAAGTCCCATCGGGGCTGATGTGAGAAAACCAATAGAGTGAAGGGGGGGGGGGGACTTGGAAACATAACCTCTCCCTCCTGCTGAAGTTTAGACATCTGAAAATCCCTCTCTATCCATGGCTCTTTATTTCCTTATCTCCCTCAGCAGAGTGCCAGGATGTCTGTGTTTCATTTGCCTACTCCAAACCCTAAGCTGCCCTTTGAAAATGTACCAGTACAGCCACATATGGATCCACACGTATACATATGCATATTCATACGTTATAAGATACACAGAGGCATAGTACTCAGCAGCCCTAAGTGCCCCATACAAAAACACACATGAAGAGACACACAGTCATATGGTATACTCATGCCAATATACATGCTTATTCATAATCACAGTTATACTTACTCCAAGCACAGATGTTATGTATATATAAGCATTCAAATACCACACTCAGACACTTGTTTGTGCATATACATACACAGTCATGCATCACGTACACATTCATATACACACATGCACACACAGAAACGTCATGATCCTCAAGATACTTTGTGGCTTCATAAAATCAAACATCTCTCTAGAAATGCACATGCAGAGAAAGAGAGAGGGGGTGGGACAGAGGGAGGGAGAGGTTGAGAGAGAGGGGAAGGAGGGAGGAAGGAAGAGAGAAAACAAACTCATGTGTAGACATACACAAGAAAGAATTATTCATTCCACCTGGATGTAAAATCACTAAGGCAAAGAAAAATTTAGTTTTTCAATTTGGAGTTTTACAAAATCAGCTGAGGAAGCAGTTGAAGCCAGGGTGCTGTTTCTGCTCACCTGGGAACATGTGTATTGTTGCCACCTAGTCTACCTGTACTCCAAATCAGACCTCTTTTCTCTAGGATAGGGCTTTTTTTCTGTTTGATATACTTATGGGGATTAGCTTTAAACCCTTCCTCCAAAAAAAATCTCAGAATAGATTTTAAAGCTAATTTCAATCTATTATTAAAACACCTGTTTGGTTGTGAAAGTGTTTACGACACATAAGGGATTCTAGGTTGCAGAAAGAAATGACAGTGTGATTCGTTGTCGTATGATTCTCCTTTGGTGTGGAACATGGTACCTTTGTGTTTTTAAACTATTCTTAATGAAATTAATTTGCCAATTTTCATATTATAAGACTGTAGCTAATGCACTTTGTTATTGTCTTGCATCTTGCAATTTTGTGCAAAGCAGGAAACAAAGCTCACGCTACTCATTTGTCAGCCTTCCTTTGCATTTCAACCCCTGAAACAATCGAGTAGCTGCCCGCAAATAACTGTCAGCAAAAACAGGACTCTGCTGACAAGATGCAAGGGAATCCAAACATGCTTTCTTATTTACCTGAATACATCTCCATCCTCTGTATTGATTGTCTACAAGACCCTGTAATGAAACATGGGCATTGGCCACAGTGACCCAGTGTCCTTGTTGTTCACTCCTGTGCACATTAAGTCCATTAACAGACAGAGCTTAACAGAAACAGTCTCAGGTCAGTGGCTTTTAAAAGATGGTTTCAGTGCTTTGGAAGGATTTTAAACAGGGCTTGTGATAGTGGAGAGGTGGGACTGGGATCACAGAGTTGAAAATGGGAGGTATGTACTGGAAAATAAGGGAAGCAATTCTTGTTTAAAAATAGAACCCTTTCTACCTCCTTAAAATAGCAAGCATCAGAGAGTATCTTCTGCCTCTTCCTTCCCCATTTGTCTCTGTGTCTATACAGGTCCTTTTTTTGTTTTTACATGTGATTTTATGAATTAAAGTTAGATATAGGTTGGAGAAATCTTTACTATAAAGGACTATGACTGTGTAAAGTGTCGAAAGGCTTTTGATTAGACAGTCAAGGAGTCTGAGTTTGAGAATCAAAGTCAGGTAGTATGTCAGGAAGAGAAGACAAAAGGGCCATGCAGGCAGACTAGGAACTGAGGAAGTAGTGAAGTTATATGAAGAAGGTGGGGGTGGGTGGGCAAACAAAAAGGACGGGTAATGAAATGACAAACACTTCACTAATATAGACTTGCCAAGTGTGCAGTCCTTGCATTTGTCCAATTGGTTAAAAGTTAAAACATTGAATTGCTCTGCACTGTTCTAGGCATTGGATGTAAAATGGTTAAAGACATAGATCAAAAACCTCTGCCTTCACTACATTTACATGCCAATGGGGAAAATGAAAAGTCAATGATTCTATGCATTTTAATGAAGTCTGAGAGAGCTCTGTAACCTAAATGGAAAAAATGTCTACCACAAGCACAAGCTCATGAGTTTCAGCACTTGATTCCCAGTGTCTGGGAAAGTCACAGATCCATGCGGAAGTGGAGACTTGCAGAAGGAAGTAGGCCATTGGGGGATGGGCCTCAAGGTTTAACAACCTGATTCAACTTCTTAGTCACTCTTGACTCTTGACTGTGGATGCAATATGACCAACCTGCCTCTTAGTCATGTAGTTATGCCTTCCCTGCTGAGATGGAATGTATATCCTCAAAACATAAGCCATAGAAAATGCTCCCTTCCCTAAATTTCTTCTTCTTGGATATTTTATTACAGCAGAGAAGTATGTGATACAGATAGTCCTAAGTGTTACAAAAATAAAATAAAATAAATTAAATAAAAAGAGAGAAGTAATATTCCAGATGTGGTGGTGTGTTCTTTGGAGAAAAAGGTGGGGAATCTCCAATTGACAGAGCTTATTGATTCTATACTATAAATTCTCTCACTAGCATGGGTTCTGACTAGTAACCTGGCCTCATTGAGTCAGGGTATTTCCTGCATGTTGGGATAAGCTGGCTTCAGCAAACCACTGGAGGACAGTGGAAGGCATCTGTGAAGAGGTGAGGTGAGATTTAAAAAGGAATGTCAATGAAGGAAGGAAATGAGAAATGCAGATGTGTGAGAGAGGATCATTCCCAGGAGAGGGAATACCCAGGACAAAGCATCCAAGAGGAACTACCCCTGCTGGGTTAAAGGAGCACAGGGGAAACCTGACAGTGGGGTTGGAGTCCCAGTGCACCTGGAATAGAGGGATTAAGGAGATCAGAGTGGCAGAGCCACCGTCATCAGTAACTCTGTACTATTAGTTCACTGGGTGCTATTTCAAATAGTGTGGAAAGTGACTAAGATATGTCAGCAAGAGAATGAGTAGTTTGTGATTAAGAAGGATCTCTTAGGTTGAAGGTAGCGAATAGAATATGGAACCAGGATAGTCAATGAAGCAAAGAAACAAATTTAGAGAGGCATTTGCTACATACCCAGACAAAAGAAGCTGTTGAGAAGTCAATCACAGAAGCTGTCCATCTGTCTTACACATGTACACACACGATGAATATTTATATATACACATATACAAACACATTTATATACATATCTTCATTCTACACTTGAATCTTTAGACACCCGGAAAATAGACAATCTTGGACTAATGTCGAGCGCTTATGTTACTGGTCAGAACAAGGTACCAACAGGGGACTGGCCCGTTCTTAATGAGACTGAGGCTTGATGATAAATCTGACAGATAGGTCAGAATATAACTTGAATTGTAAGAACTGCTGGTGGATGAGATCTACAGAGCAAGAGAAAGAGTCAACACTGTCTCTACAGACAGTATTTGTATGACCATGTCAAGCCATAAACGAGGTTAAAAAGTTCAGAGAAAAATGTTTGTGTGTAAAAGCTAAGCATTTGGGTTTGGGTGTACTGGATCTGAGATGCCTTGTAAGCAGCCGTGAGGTATCGTGGTATTGGAAAGGGACTGAATGTCAGGGAAGAGACCAAGGCTACAGAGACAATTGTGCACATTATCCGAATCGTAGATGTTTTGTAGCTACTGTGTTTGAGTATGAAATATCTCTCACAGTTTCATGGGGGTGAGTACATAGTCACCACTTGGTGGCACCATTTGAAGGAGGAAATAGAAACTCAGGAGGTGGGGGGTAATTAGAGGAATTGGGTCACTGAGGACATGCCTTTGGACATACCTAGCTCCTGGCCTCTCCCTACTTCTCTTTTCTGTCTGCCAAACAGTGAACAGCCACCTCTTCCACATACTCAGTCCATCATAATGTTCTTCCAAGTTCATGGACCTAGTGATCATGGACTGAGCCCTTTGAAACAAGGAGCAAAAATACAGAATGGTTTCCTCCTATTTCAAGTTGTATAATTGAGCCACAACTTTGGGAGTTGATGACATAGGGTTCCATGGCTTTAAAGAAAATATCTATTGAATAAGTTCAACACAAAAGACAAATAAGACCTAAAGCCTGAAACTCTACAAATGTAGATGTTTGAATATAGGAGAACAGGGACAAATGATATAGAAAACAATGCATTTTTGTTTTCCCTTTAAAAGATTTGTTTTCATTTTACATGTACTAGTATTTTGCTTCATATATGTATGGTTACCAAAGGATTCCTGGTACCCCTGAAGTTCAGAAGGAGTCATGGGAGCCGCTGGAACTAGAATTACCTGCAACAGTTGTGAGCCACCATGTCAGTGCTGGGAACTCAACCCAGGTCCTCTGTGGGTACAGAAGGTGCCTTAACCAGTGAGCCCTTAATTTTTGTTTTAAAAATGCTAACAAAAGAAAGTGTATCAAAGACAGGTCAGTAAACTTTTTCCAATGCTGTTCAGAATTTTCAAAAAGATACAGAAAAATTGGACCATTGGATCATTCAATATGAAAGTCTCTAGTGATGCTGATAGTTTCACTGTAGTAGAGAAGTAGGACAGCGTTGGAAAAGGATTCATACAAGTGGTTTTGATTCCACATGAGTGGACAATGGAGAAAGTTAATCCTGACAAGGTTTGTTTTCTAGTAGAACCAAGAAAGGATGCTGGAAGTGCAGATGATTACAGGGTGAAAGAATAGCTATAAATAAAATATTTCAAAGCTGGGTTCAGTAGAGAAGAAAAATAGATTATTCAATAGGGAGGGGAAACAAGAACAACCACAAGCCAAGTCTTTGAGTAAGAGGATGAAAAGGGATGTATCCTACTACACCCCCAACCCCAGCCAGACAGGTGACAGTGTTCCAGATGCAAGCCCTGTGCAGCCTTGGTGAGCAGAAGAGAGCATTCTCTTCCATTGCCTATGTTTCTGTATTAAAGTATGAAAACATGGCATGAGCCATGAGCGCAGAGCAGTGAGCAGTGAGGTCTGAGGCTTCAGGAGTGAGAAAAACAGGAGCTGGGTAGGCTGTCTGGAAGACTGGGGAGTGATGTCACCTAGGAATGCTTGTCAGACTGCTAGACAGGGTGAGAGACACTAGAGACACAATTAAGAAGACCCAAGAAGGCCTCTCTATTCGTTTGCATGTCAGGTGTTGGGGATGATGTTCAACAGGCAAGTGCAGTCAGACAACCATAGAGGAGCTGGACTGTACCAGAATGTAGAGGTTTTCTAGGTAAAGAATAAGGAGAAAAGAAGAGACAAGGGGTTTGTGTGATACTTCCTCTGAAGATACAAGCAAACATCCTGTTCTCCAGAGAAGGAACTGACACAGACTAAACCCAGAGTACCACCGACACAACTTTGAGTTAACCAATGTGTTTATTGGGGTTACTTATAGAAAAATAATTACTTACAGGAGTAGGGGCAGTTGCATCACCGAAAGCCTACCAGCAAGGGTGCACCCAGGAAAGCCAGAACCTCAAAGCTCTCTGTGAAAGTTGCAAGTAGATTAATAGGTTAGAGAGGGGGTTCATCTTCTCTGAGTGTCTCTTCTAGGCAGCTCAGCTGGCCTGAGTCTCATCAGTAATCCTTTAATGCTTATGCAGCCACGGAGAATAAAGAGCCTTGTGAATTTGGTCAGTTTTAGGGACTTCCTCAAACTTTTGAGTTGTTTACTTCCTGAGTGTTAACTGCCTCCTTTTGATCTTCTGGGTCCTAAGGAGCCTCAGGCTTCAGGGAAAATTGTTACATCAGACTGGACTACAAATGTTGAGCACCTGTTTAAAATAACCTCTGGTCGATATCTTATCTTGGTCTGGAGGAAAGTGAGTATCCAAAGAGGGAAGGGATATAACTGAACAATAGGTGCCAATAATAGCTGTCAGTGGATCTGAGGGGGCAGGGAGGGCTAGATTGTTAGAGTATAGGATACTAGAGTAAGCCAGAAATAGAAGTGCTCAGAGAGTAGAAGAGGCAAAATGAGAGTTTTAAAGGGATGATGTTATACCCACTGGGGGAAAACACTTAAGAACTTATTTTATTTTATTTTATTTTAAAATCTCTTGCTTGTACCTCAGCCTTGAAAATTAAGTTGAGATCCCAGAACAGTGGGCTCAGGCACTGGTGTTTTTGAAAATGGTCTTAGTGATTCTATCTTGCACCCAGAGGTGAGAACAACTAGTCCAGGGATTTTGTTTTTTCTTATTGTTGCTACCAAGCAAAGATCTAAAGATGAGGATTTTTAACCCTCTTTTCCAGAAGACTGAATATGAAACACAGGTTGACACAAGTAACTTCATCTACAGGGATTAACACATAGAATTCTGTCCCCATCACCAGGGTTTTTGAATTGCTAGGTCTAAGATCCACACATTTGGTGATGTTTGCTTTGGGAGAAGGTAGATGAGAGGAACAATGTTTCTCAGATTTTAGCTGCATAGGCATCTCCTGAGATTTGTGCAAGAGCAGAATTGACAGGTTCGAGAAGTGGAGTCTGAGATTTTGTATTTGTAGTAAAGTCCCACAATGCTGATTGTGTTGGGCTGAAGATAAATCCCAGAGGAACTCAGGTTGGAAGCTAAGCAACAGGTGAACTGAAAGGCAAGAGCTTTCAAAGCAAAGCATGTGTGGTATCTATTCAGCCCTACTCAACGAGTCAATCATGGTGGCTGGAATTTGCTAATGAGATTCAAAGTTTCATTTTGCATCTGTTAATTACAAAAATCACACATTAATATGATGGATACAGTTTGGGATATATATGCTGTTTCCATAGAGTTTCCACATGCAGGGAGGACTAGATACTGAACTCCTACCATCTCTTGGATAACCTGAAGCAGATGTTTTTATGGCATGTACCATGTTTTATCCATGTGTGTGTGGGGGTGCACGTTAGCATGCATGTTTATATGCATGTATGTGTGTATGTATGTCTGCAGGGACTTGCATGCTATGCTATGTTGCATATGTAGAGTTTAGAAGGCAGCCCCAGGATTGGAACTAATGGTGCATACTGTTTTATTTTCTTTTTGTTTTCTTTCTTTTTTTATTAGATTGTTTCTTGATTTACATTTCAAATGATATTTCCTTTCCTGTTTTCCTCTCTGGAAAAAAAACAAAAACAAACAAACAAAAAAACAAAACAAAAAATCAAACCAAACCAAACCAAACCAAACCAAACCAAACCAAAAAAACCCTGTTGTCTCCCCCATCCTCTTGCTCACCAACCCACCCTTCTCACTTTCTGGCGCTGGCATTCCCCTACACTGGGGCATAGAACCTTCATAGGGCTAAGGGCCTCTCCTCCCATTGATGACTGACTTGGTCATCATCTACTATACATATGCTGCTGGAGCCATTAGTCCCACCATGTGTACTCTTTGGTTGGTGGTTTAGTCCCTGGGAGCTCTGAGGGTACTAGTTAGTTCATATTGTTGTTTGTCCTAAGGGGCTGCAAACCCTTCAGTTCCTTGGGGCCTTTCTCTAGCTCCTTCACTGTGGACCCTGGTGCACACTGTTTTGACAACTTTTGTGTGAGTTTTGGGAATCCAACCTATAACTCTTTTGTTTATACAGAATGTGAGTCATCTTGCTACATATCTGACAGATATTATTTAAAGTTGTATGTTTTATTTTAAAATGTTAGGTTGGTTTTACTTATTAATCCATGGTGTATGTTTTAAGATGTGAAACAACTCTCATCTTCAAAGAAAATTTATATTTAAATTCAAAGAAGCCCATTCATGCCTTCTGCTTTGTGCCACTTTTGTATCTATAGAAAGGAGAAGAATAAGCATTGTAGCACGAAAATGAGAAAGAGGAAGAGGAGGAGGCAGAAAAGAGGAATAAAGAAGGGAGAGGGGAAAGGGAATAGGTAGAGGGAAGAGATGATAGGTCAGGATGATGGTAGTGGATCTGGAGGAGGGAGAAGGAAGATGAGAGAGGAAGAAGGAGGGAGGAGAGAAATGTCAGTGTCACCATTCCTAGTTACCTGGTGCTATGACCAATTCTTGATTGGTTCTCTATCCAGACTGAACTGAAAGTCATGCTCTACCAGGTGCGACTGCTTGCCTGGCATCTGGATTGGTACCTGAGCTCTAGAACCCCAGTTTACTAATCTGAGTAGAAGAAATCAAGCAACATTAACTTAATAGGATTTTTAGGAGCATTAGATGTAGTATCTTCATCCAATAATTAGGTTAGTACCTGACACACAAGAAGGACTTAATTCGAGAACGAAGCAGGCCTGGAATCAGGACCTGTACTGCTCTCTAGGCCTTTAGATGAGTGACATCTGTCTGTGAAACCTCAGTCTTCTTCCCTGAGAAGTGATAAATTGTCCAGAGCTGAGCAGCTTAAACTTCACCAAGCAGCAGTGTCAACTGGAGTTTCAGTAACCCTGGGGCTAGAACAAACATCTGGGTGCTACATCTCTAAGAAATGTTTTCTGCCTTCTACTGAAATTAAATGAAGTCAAGAAGAGCTCATTGGGCCTAAGCTCTGCAGCCAGTCCCACAACACCCAGAAGAAGCTCCACTCTCAGATGCTTAGACATGCTCAGGATCAGAGGTGAGGAAGACACAATGTCTGTCCCAATACCGAGAGTAACTGGGACCTGTGGGACCAGGCACACAGGAACTCTGCCAGCAGAGTGGCTCAAGTTCCTTCCAGGCTCACTGGGCTGGTGTCCTGAGCAGACCTGGGGTGCAAGCTCTGCAGCCAGTCCCACAACACCCAGAGGAAGCTCCACTCCCAGCCACTCTGACACTCTCAGGCTTAGAGTTGAGGAGGACCCAACATCTGTCCCAACACCAGGAGTAACTGGGACCAGCAGGTCCAGGCACACAGGAACTCTGCCAACAGAGTGGCTGGGGTTCCTTCAGGCCTCTCTGGGCTGGTGTCCTGAGCAGACCTTGGGCCCAGGCTCTGCAGCCAGTCCCACAACACTCAGAGGAAGCTGCTGCACATCCAGGTGCTCTAACAAGCCCAGGGTCACCCAGAATCATAGGATCACAGAGACAGCTTGACTCTGAGGAGTTCTGATACAACCAGGACCACAGGAAGGACAGATTTAGCAATGTTAGGTAGCACTAGAGATAACCAGATGGTGGGGGGCAAGCATAAGAAAATAAACAACACAAACCAAGGTTACTTTGCATCATCAGAACCAAATTCTCCCACCATAGCAAGTCCTGGACACATCATCACACCAGAAAAGCAAGACTCAGATTTAAAATCACTTCTCATGATGTTGACATAGGACTTTAAGAAAGACATACATAGCACCCTCAAAGAAATACAGGAGAACACAGGTAAAGAGCTAGAATCCCTTAAAGAGGAAACACAAAAATCCCTTAAAGAACTACAGGAAAACAAATCAAACAGGTGAAGGAAATGAGCAAAACCATCCAGAATCTAAAAATGGAAATAGAAACAATAAAGAAATCAGAAAGAGAGATAACCATGGAGATACAAAACCTAGGAAAGAAATCAGGAGTCATAGATGCAAACATCACCAACAGAATACAAGAGATAGAAGAGAGAATCTCAGGGGCAGAAGACATCATAGAAAACATTGACACAACAGTCAAAGAAAATGCAAAAAGCAAAAAGCTCCTAACCCAAAACATCCAGGAAATCCAGGACTCAATGAAAAGACCAAACCTAATGATAATAGATATACAAGAGAGTGAAGATTTCCAATGTAATGGGCCAGCAAATATCTTCAACAAAATTATAGAAGAAAACTTCCCTAACCTAAAGAAAGATATGCCCATGAACATACAAGAAGCCTACAGAACCCCAAATAGACCGGACCAGAAAAGAAATTCCTCCTGTCACATAATAGTCAAAACACCAAATGCGCCAAACAAAGGAAGAATTTTAAAAGCA